>HG995378.1:610000-789382 GCA_905333075.3 Atethmia centrago | reverse complement strand
TGTTGGGGCTGCCGCGCTTTTGCAGTGCATCGGGGATGTTCGCGGAGAATGGCGTGCCAGATTTTTACGCACTGATGCGGACACGGATAGTATCCCTGATGTGGCGAGTGCGTGACAGCTCCAACAGCTTGGTGGCTATAGTAGCCGACAGGATGGATAGTCCAATGATGTGGCAATGGATGACCTGTCATCGTGCGTCATTCCAATATTTAAAATAAGTTGTTTAGTGTATTTTTTTGTGTAGTATGTGTTTTCATGTATGTATGTATGTATGTTTTGTGTATAAATTGTAATGTGTGTTTGTTTATGGACTTATGGTCTGAAATAAATTTATTATTATTATTGTTTATTATCATTATTAAACGCATCCACGAAAACAAAATACCGCAATAGACTGGACGCTGAACCTGATATGAGACTTTAACTGTCCTGTCTCAAACCTGATATCAACCAATTGATGAAAAATAAAAAACAGTTTCATACCTCCCATTAGTTAGATTTTTTTCTTATTTAATATCTTCTATTATTAGACTTGCTATGTAAGTACTGTTACATTGTACTTTTATTATGCTTATTAATATACACTTTTAAAAACTATTGTTTTATTGTAGGTAGTGTTGCCCAAATTCAGTCTTGGTCTTGCAGTCTTGGTCTTGTTCTTGCGTTTTTGCAAGACCAAGACCAAGAACAAGACCGCGTATTTTTAGCAAGACCAAGACCAAGACTGACCGTGCAAGACTTGAGCAAGAACAAGACATAGCCTGCAAGACTCTTGCGTCTTGCAGCTAGGACTTACCGCTATTTCACTGAGTAGTTAGGTGTAACAGTTCGGTGTATAGGTAGGTACGCTTAGGAATTCTATGAGACGCAAAAAACTGTATCAAAGAATATGAAAAACTGGACCTATGCGCATTACGACTAATACCATAAACATAGCGAATAAAAAAATATCTATTAAAATCAAACTGAGTGCATGCATAGTTATGTTTTAACCATCGGCACTTTGATAATGCGGCATCAAAGGTTTTGTACTTACTTCTCAAAGAAATTTGCCGCTTTTCGGAAGTACATGGTTATGATACACGCGCCGGCGGCTTCTTTTGAAATCTAAAACAATCGTTGCCGCCACGCCGAAATCATAACATTTGTGACACTATTTGATTGCCGCCATAGGGCGTAGGTATACTCATGCAAAATAATTTCGAATTTTTTTAAGAGTACCTACAGGTGTTCCAAAGAATAAATAAGTTTCAGAGTGCTTAGAATGAAAATGAATACATTATACTGATCACGCAAGTAGTATTATGATTAGGATAAAATGGTAAGGATAGGTAGTAGATGTCATATTAATTCATTCTAGTAAGTATATATTATAATATTGATTACTTATATGGTTTTAAACTAATTACTTAGGTACTATTATTGTACATTTAGTCATTATATTTCTTAAGTTTTTACAAGAAAAAATAGCAAAAAGTGTTCAAATATCACCCGTTTAATAAATATTGTAGCCACTTTTAAATATACTTGAAACATGTAAAAAAATTCTACAAAACTAATAAAATAATATAAAAAGCGTAGGTACTTACCTACTAATAAAATAAAAAGCCTGCGATAAGAGTTTTGTATTACTTACCAGCCCGAATATCTCTGAGAGAGATGATGAGAGTAAGTATTTACTAGCTGTGCCCGCGACTTCGTCCACGAGGAATAGTAACTTTGGAGGTATAGTGACGTTCAGGACTTATTTATTTATTTTAAAACTTCTGTCATCAAACATACAAACGAACTCTTCAGCTTTATAATATTAGTATAGATGTACGCCAAAACATTCACTTATATGTAAAGAATAGTGATTGGCACTAATTCTATTTTATTCACGCGTCGCGTCTGTACAAGTAGGTAATATTTAGTGTGTGTTTGTACGCCGCACGCGGCATTGTTTGATTTGCGGCGGCATCCTTTTCATAGAGCCGGCACGTGGCGAGGCGGCGCGGTAGAAAGCAAGTAAACGTACTATAAATAAAGGAATTATTTTAATTCCAGTAATTTCCAATTGAGCTGTGCTTCGAGTCTAACTTAATAATTGTTTTTACTAATTCTCGTTGTTTTCTAAAAACGTATCACGTGTATAATTTAATATGAGTGACGAAGATTCAAATTATTCTAGTCCGAGTAACGAGAGTTTGAGTCACAGATCTAAAAGACCCAAAAGCAAATTTGAGGAGTTTTTCGAAATAATTCATGCATCCCAAACTGCCTTCTGTAAATTGTGCCAACATAAAAAGATTGAAATAAAAATGAAAAACAGAAACACTTCAGGCTTAAGGAAACATCTAATATCTTTCCACAAAAAGGAATCAGAAATATTTCTTCCTGTTAAACCAAAATTAAGTGGAGATATCACAAGCTTTTTAGTAACCGCTGGAAGAAGTGGACAGGTAAGAATATTTTTTTAACAGTTAAAAGAATTTTAACTCCGCGTAGCTATTCATGCGATACTTTCAAAAACGCCATTAACTCACGTAAGTATTTTTGAGTTAGTGGTGTTTTCATCTAGGGGTGCGACATATTAAGTATGTAATTATCGTCTTAAATATTTTTTATAAACACCCATATTTTCATTTAATCGGCCAGTAACAACTAAGTACTTTATTTTGGTAAATTACAGTACAGTGCAACCTTAATATAACAAATATCAATTTAACGATTTTCTCGATTTAACAACAACAAACCTCCTCCTCTTATACGCTCAAACCTAGTATGTTTTAAATAATAACACAAGATTTATTGTTTTGTTTCAGTCGGAAAACAGCAGTGACAACATCACGACAGCTACAGTTGATTGGGTGGTGAAAAAATATCTTCCCTTCTCATTTTTCGATGACGAAGCTACACAAGTATATTTTCGACGTATTTGCCCTAATATGGTGTTTCCTAAAAGGTCTACACTTAGAAGGAAAGTCAAAGAGCGATTTGAAGAGCTCCAATTGAATCTCAAGGAACGACTTCAACAATTATCATCTAAAATGTCTTTTACCATTGATGGGTGGACGTCAATTGCTGGTAGGAGTTACTACGGGGTTACTATTCATTATATAGACAACGAATGGAAGTATCAATCTGTAGTTCTTGATTTTATACCATCACGCGGTCGACATACTGGGGAAGATATTGCAACGATTTTCCATGAATGTTTATTGGAATATGGCATAATTGATAAAATACAAGGTATCACGGTCGACAACGCAACTGCAAATACCAAATTTATGTATGAACTGGGCAAACAGCTGCCGCCACACTTTGATTCAGACAATAAACATTTCCGGTGCTTTGCTCACATTTTAAACCTTGGTGTACAAGATTTATTAAAGACCTTAGCATTACACTGTGAGTCTGACACTAACGCGCAAGATCAGCAGTACGAAGACTATGCAGACGAAACTGAGGATGAGGAAGATGAAGAATCTGCACCAAATATTGCTGACTCGCGTACATCTGTAACAAAGTTACGCAGTATTTCCAGTAAAATAAAAAGAAGTGAGATAGTGAAGAAGAAGTTTCAGTCTGCTTGTGAAGCAGCTGGCGTGCCATCAAATCTAAATGCCATTCTTGACTGTCCAACGAGATGGAATTCCACACATGATATGATTGGATTTGGTTTAAAAGTGAGAGCGGGCATTGACATATTGTGCAGTTCTGTCACCGAATTAAATGATTTTCAAATCACAGCTAATGAATGGCAGGTACTCGAAAAATTACATAAATTTCTAATAAACTTTAAACTTTTAAGTACAAAACTTGGTGGAGACAAATATGTTACATTACCGCTAGTCATTATATCATTCAATCTCTTGCTAGATAAAATTGAATCCATGGTAAAACAGTTAGATGAGAAACCTAATCGATCTGAAGTGGATGAAAGGCTCATTCTAGCTTTCCAAGCAGCTCGAGACAAAATGCTTAAACATTACAAGAAGAGCAACTGGATTTATTGTACTTCTTTAATTTTAGACCCAAGGCATAAGGCTCAGACTTTTGACCTGACAATGTGGGGGAAGCAACTTAAAACAGAAAGTCTGCGCAAGTTCAATGAACTTTATGAAGAATATAAAAGTCTACACTCACTGAACAAATCTCTGGAATTACCAGAAAAAGAAAATAAAGTATGTGATGAAGATGAAGACGTAATAGACTTTGATAAACTCTATGAATGTCCCTCGACGTCATCTGGATCTTGTCTTCAAGGCTTAGTGATAGACGAGTTGGAGGAGTACCTGAGAAAACCAAGAACTGCCAGCTCGGAAGACATTTTAGATTGGTGGAGGACGCATGAGACAGAGTATCCGATTTTATCGAAAATGGCCCGTGATTTTCTCTCAATACCTGCAACTTCAGTACCTGCTGAGAGGTTATTTTCTAAAGCATCATTAGTAATTAGAAAACATAGAAATTGGTTAAGTGATGAGTCAGCCAGATGGTTACTTTGTATTAATTCTTGGTCAAAAAAATTGATATAAAGTATCATAACCTAATGATAAAGCTGTTGATTTGTGTTGTATTTTATTTTTTATTCAAATAAATGTTAAATCGTAAAACTCTTTTATTAAATTTCTTATAAGTTGAGGGTTCAATCTCTTTCTAGACAGATAAGTATTGTTCTTTAAAATACAGTCAAGTTATTGTAATTAATTTGTTTTTTTACATGTTTTAGCAAATGTAAGCTTATAAATCATAAATGTTTATTAAGAAACAGTTACTTCCATGGAAAACGACATATAGGTCAGTTGATTTTTCGAATTTCTTATCAAATCTTCAGTTATTTATTAATCTGCTTGATCTTTACTATGGCTATGTTAATTCAAGCTCACAATGTTCCAATTCTAATACGTTTTTCTAAGATTTAAAGTAAACTTTAATAAATAGTAATAGACTAATAGGTAATTGCAAGACTTGCAAGACTCTTGCTGCAAGACCAAGACCAAGACCAAGACTGGGAGCGCAAGACCAAGACCAAGACCAAGACCAGGTGTATTGGCGCAAGACCAAGACCAAGACTGGCTAAGTCTCGTCTTGTTCTTGCATTTGGGCAACACTAATTGTAGGGTTCCGTCACCAAAAAAGATTGAGAAGGATTAGATGATAGAGCGCTCTCTAAAAATTTGCACATCACTTATAAAGGCTCGTACAGACTAGCGCGATATCGCGGGTGCGACAGGCACCAATATGCTTGTAGCGCCCGCGATATCGCCCCTGTCTGCACGAACCTTAAGGCGCGTAGATAAGGTTAGGTCCCCTTACACGCTAAATTACAAATTCCTACTATGGTACGTAATTTTTTGTTGGAAATTCCAGTTACACAAAACACGTTTAGCACTTATAAAACACAAATGAAAAAAAAAATACATTTATAAATTAAAGGTTTTGCTTGTTCCTACGAAGTGTGGAATCCTAAGAACGCTATCAATCTAATATATTCACTTGTGGTTGAAATCAGTATAAGCATGTTGTTATCACTACTTATCGCTGCACGAACCCTCAACGACTCCTAGCGTCACGTTATTCGCTGACTCCTGATAACCCTGCTTTATGTAAGTATGACCTCTGATTTACAATGTCCTACATTTTGCTTAGGTACTTATTCATATATTCATTTATTCACATATTCGGTCATTTTGTGAAAATAAAATTAGATTAGTATTCGGACAAGCACAGGGGAATTTTGGGGTCGTTGACCTTGGGTACTAATAAGAGCACTTGCACCTTTATCCATGTTGTTGTTTATCCAAGTTGTTTCGACAAAAGTTGTTAGTTAATACGACGAACAACGAAAGCACCTAGTTTCAGTTGACTTGCACCCCGATAGCAAATATACGAACTCGAACGACCCAGGTTCTGGATTTTGGTTTCTACTACTGAAATTCAAATTCAAAATGTTTATTTGCCTTATTGTCTCACGTAAATAATAATAATAATAAAATCATTTCATTCGGACAACTAAGAGATCCATAAAATGTTAGTACTTAACAGGTTTGCACTTAAAATACTATTGTTAGTAACTTAAAATAAAGACGAATTGGTGAGAAGACCACCCAACAACTAGACACAACGAGTAATGGGAAAACTATGGTATAAGTCTTCGCACAAATTGCCTTATAATGGCGGAGGAAGTATCTGCCACCACAGCCTTCAGAATGCTATTGTGACTGCGTCTCATTCTGCTCAGGAGTGAGGCCGTTTTTTTGCGGATAATGGCATGAAATCCATCGGTATGGGTTACCGCGAACATTTCTGAGGCACTGCAATAATGAGGCAGTCGCAACAGCATCCTATAAACATTATTGTATCGGATGCGTAGGACATCCAGCGACCTTTTGGAGTAGTTGACCCAAAGATTACCGGTGTAAAAACTCTGACAATAAGCTTTAAAAGCGTAATCTTTACTTGGTCAGTACACCGAGCAAATCTTCGAGCCAACATATTACCCCTGACCACCAGAGCCCTACGCTCCCTCTCAATGTCACTATGGTCCCTGAGGTCATCGGTAAGAAAATGCCCAAGATATTTAAACTTTGTGACTCTTCGTATTGGCGTACCGTTTATGTTAAGTTCGAGGGCATCTTTTCGGCACTTACCTGCCACCCCAAAGACCATATATTCACACTTCTTGGCATTATAGACCAGTCCATGTGCAGCAGCGTAGCTCTCACATACTTTTAGCAACTCCACGATCGCCCCCGGCGACGGGCCCAGCAGCACCATGTCATCCGCGTAACTGATGTTGTTACAACTTACACCATTTACCCTGCATCCGACACGCATGCTGCTGAGCTCGACAATTAGGTCATTAATATATAGATTGAAGAGCCGGGGAGACGACAAACCACCCTGCCTCACCTCGCACTCCAACCCATATGATTCCGAGAGCGCATTAGACCATCTAACACTGTTTGTCTGGTTGCGATACCAAAACTGTAATACACTGAGCGGATCTTCCGGTATACCACTGCTCCTCAACTTACTCCAAAGTAGATCATAAGAAACGAGATCGAAAGCTTTAGAGAGATCAAGGAAGCAGGCGTACACCGGCGTCCTACGGTCAGTGTAGTACTTGACAGTATGCTTGACACCTACGATAGCACTTTCGGTAGATAGTCCAGGACAAAAGCCAAACTGTGCATCGTGCAACTTTACATATTTTGCCAAATTTTGCCAAAGAGTCAATCATACTGTCCAACACCTTAGCCGCAACGGTTGCAAGAGAGATCGGGCGATAATTGCCTATGTCCGAGATGTCTCCTGTCCTATTCTTCACGATGGATACGACAATGGTCTTGATTAAGTCTGCCGGAAAATACGAATGGCTGAGACACATCGTATAGAACAAGGACAGGACCCTCGGCATATGTATGCCTGCATATTTCAAATGTTCTATGCTCAGCCCATCATGCCTAGGGGATTTACCCCTACTCATACTATTTATCACCGACCTTACTTGCTCCGTGGTGAAACGCAGTAGCTGCTCCTCCCCTCGGTCATGAGACCCAAAACCGATTCCCGACACTGAGGGGCCAAGTGGAGACCTGACTTTGAAATGGTCTCTAAATAAATTAGCAATGTCCCTATGCTCAGTAACCCCACCCACATCCATATAAATGCAGGGGGAAATTTATTTACCTACTTTGCGCCAATATTGCAAAATAAATTACTTCAATGTCTGCCACAGTCGATTAACTCTAAAACCAGCGCCGCAGCGAGAGGAGCGGTCGCTCTATACTAGGTGCCAGATGGCAAGGGGCGCCAAATAGCTAAATGCGAAAAACAATTTCCAGCGTACAAAAAAACAATATGGTGCCTTTTGGCACGCGCGAGAGCAGTGTCGCCTGATCAGATTTTTAAAAATCCTGGGGTGACTCTATAAAATCTGTAGATTGCCTCTACATAAATCCGTAGATCTACAGACTTTTTTAAAAGCGAAATCTGACTTTTTTGATAGCTAAACCTGACTTTTTAAAAGCTAAATCTGGCTATTTGCAGCGGCTAAAAACCTAGTCCGTAAACAGCGTTTGTGAAAACGTCTCGGTACTCACAATGTTTTTAATTAAATAAACGAAGTAGAATTTAAGTGAAGGGAAAGCGTCAAGCAAAGTGTGCCGAGAGACAATCACACTCTACCCTGGTCAAACGCTAGGGCCGGCGCTGTCTAAAACTTTAACATTAATCATTTAATGCAATTGAAACGACAAAATCACTAGGGCAAAGGCAGGAAACGACAAAAAAATATTACGATTATATTGACAATTTTATGGCCGTTTTAGTTAGGTATTGCAAGATATCCCACAGCTACCTTTTATTGAAATATTTTCAACACGTTAAGCAATGCGCTGAAATGTTCGCAGATGATACACCTTCAATTTGAGTTTCAATCCTTTATCGATTGAAACTTTAAATCACGTTAACATTGGCAAACGACGTATTTTTATCTAGGTGGCCCCCCTGAGCCACAGGAACTTAACCGGTGTAGACTGTTAGCTTATTGAATGTACATGTCTAATCGAACGAAAATATTATGGGTACCTACCTCCGCCACAAAATATTCTGGGTACCTACCTCCGCCACAAAATATTCTGGCTACCTGCCTCCGTCACAAAATATTCTGGGTACCTGCTTCCGCTACAAAATATTCTGGGTACCTGCCTCCGCCACAAAATATTCTGCGTACCTACCTCCGCCACAAAATATTCTGGGTACATACCTCCGCCACAAAATATTCTGGGTACCTGCCTCCGCCACAAAATATTCTGGGTACATACCTCCGCCACAAAATATTCTGGGTACCTACCTCCGCCCATTCCCTTAGTTATACCATTGCAAGAGAATTGAAAAAATATTGTAGGTATTCTAAGGAACTTTCAAATTATGCATTTATTTTTACTACGGACGAACAGAACAGACGGATAGGACGTTATTATGTCATTTTTTGTAAGAAAACAACATTTTCATTGTCTAGCCTGTACCTACTTAAGATTTTTCGGGTAACTAACTACCTACGATGATAACTGGTTTCTTTTAAAATAACTGTTGTCTCCATATTGCAAGAAGATGGTAGATGACGCACACCACACAAAAGACGTCCTTGAATATGTGGAGAGCTGCAGATCCCTCTCTAGCCTTGGACGTTTATCCCCTACCTAGCAATATTTATTGTCAAAACTAGGGCCTATTGCCCTAAACCGGGCACAAATCCAGACTCCGGGCTGTTACTGTGAAATTCCAGAAGGATTAACCCAACACTTTGCCCAACCCGAAAATCGAACCCAGGGCCTCATGCTCATCAGTAAATAAAATAAATAGGGAGGGGATTTTAAGAGGTGTCTAAGGTTCGACCTGCATAGCTATTCACAACCATTCAACATGTTTCCGTGCCGATTCGAACATCATTCAATTTTATCGCAAGAAAACGATAATTTTGTCAGTTTAAATCAAATAGACAACTGCTATTCTTCCGACAGCCATTTGCTGTCGCCCGCGGGCAAGGCAAATGTGTCATTGTCGACACGGCAGCCGATCGAATGGTTATGAATAGCTATGCTGCAAGGCGTGTCAAAAGGACGGCAGTAGGAAAAGCGTTTCTAAATCTGAGGATTCTCACTAAGTCGAATAGGGAGCCCCTTGAGTATCTTGCATAAGTTAGAAACGTGCGTTAAGGTTTAAAACAGGGTGCTATTAATCTAATTGATCCTTCTGATTTAGATTATTGATATTCTAATAAACTGTTTTAAGCTTTTTGTTCCTCTTTTATATCTTATCCGCCTTCTAATATCGATCTGCTAATTGTGTCGTCTACAAAACTTTTTAGTTACTGCAATGTGCTGCATCCTTGCTTTAAATTACAAAATGGCGACTACGAAAACTTGCTTTTTCGACATGCCGTCGTTTTTCAAGCTGCTGGTAACGAAAATGAGCTTCAAAATCAAAATCTACGACCACGAAAAACATGAACATGATTCCCATGAAAACATCCAAAGGAGAATGGGTTCCGTTGTATGGGCTCCAGCCCCAGTCTTGTATCAAGTAATATATAATAAATAATTTCCATTTTGCTTTCCTAAAAACACTAATGAACATTAATATAACGAACGCGCCTCTTTTTGTGAACACGAAATAATTCCTGTATTGGTTTCTTAAAAATACTAATAGACAAAATTGATCATATTATTCGAAGTACTCTTTAAATGTGGCATTGGACAACCGCGCGTGGCTGCAAGCCACAATACCCATTCTTTTTGGTGGGCTTGGCATCCGCAAAATTTCTAGTGGAAGCCTACCTCTACCTGTGCTCGGTCCACCGAAAAAAAGTTAACCACAACAATCTTAGCCCCTTCTCAGGTTGACTCTGAATTGCCTTGTTTGACAAATGCGGTAAACGTCTGAAAAGTGGCTTGCCCGGATACGGTTCAGCCAGAGAACCCATCTTCCCAGTGACAGTGGGATGAGCCAAACTCATTAATACGTCCACCAATTCTACTGAGAGTGCCCGCCTGCTGGTTGTAGGTCTACAAGAGTCAAGCCTCTGGCTTCAGGCGCTACCGTCACCCAACATAGGCACCTTGCTGGGTGACACCACATACCGGTTCGCTACATGTTTGCGTCTGGACGCTCCTTGCGGGGCTCCACATCGCTGTCAATGTGGTGAAGGAATCGACTGCCTCGGACATCATGGCCTATCCTGCAGTAAGAGCGCCGAGTGGATGGTACGGCACGCCAGCATTAACGACATCATCCGTCGGGCTCTTGTCACCACCGAGGTGCCAGCTGTTTTAGAACCCACGGCTTGGCACGTGACGATGGGGAGAGGCCAGACGGAATGACCATAATGCCCTGGAAGTTGGATAGGCCTTTGGTGTGGGATGCAACCTGTGTCGACACTCTCGCGCCTTCCCATCTTCCTAGCACGACGGGCTGAAAGAAGAAAGAAAGAGAAAGAAAATACGTTTATTTGCGGTAAACATGACGCAAAGAAGGAACACAAATACAAAAACGAAACAATTTGGGGGAGAACATGCGTCACATGCACGCAAAACGGCCAACTCTCAGAATAATGCTGCGACCCTATACGAGACAGAGCCCCAGCGCTGATTTTCAATGGTAGCCGGCGTTGACGTGATGACGTCGACCGGTGCAGCACATAGTGAGATTGTAATATGAATAAAATAAATACAAATATTTAAAATGGCAACATTCCGTACCGACGAGAACGACGTACGTGCCGCCGGCCTATCTAACATCGATGGCGCATTATGTAAAATTGATATGACGGAAAAAGAAAAGATGTATTGGGTGATTGTGTAGGTACATTTTTTGTAAACCGTGTAAAATTGTGGAGATGACAAACTCTGTGGCTTATAGAAGCTCAACTAACAGATCAATGAACAAATTGGTAAGTGTGAAACAATTATATTAGATACAAGCATCGTGATTGTAGTGAAATTATGTTACTATTAAATAAATTGACTGGTTAATTATATAAATTAGGATATTTTTTTATAAATGAAACTATACTTGACAAGTACAGTGTGCCAGTTCATTAAATATGTTAACCGTAAATTACAGAATGCAGAAGCCAAACTTACCAAATACAGCCCCACCAACATAAGAGCGAAATTCCAAGCAGCCCACACCCTAGGAGATCCCAAGCCAAAGCCTGCAGGTCATGACCGCAGAGGTACAGTAAAACCACTACTAGAGTACATTTAGGGAGGTTAAAGGGAGATTTGTTCTTGTATGAGTAACTTTTTGTGTTGGAATTTGTAGAAATGTACTGTTTTCAGGCGTCGCATTGGTGGTCATTCCAACAGCGTGTGGCTGCGAACTTGAAATACCCCCTGAATGCTGTAGTTCTGTGCATTGGCACCGACAGTCAATCAATCAATCAATCAGTTTATTTGCATAATATGGGTTTAGAAAGATGTTACACAGGTACGGTTTCACCATATTCAGCTTGTTAGCATGCAAATTATAATATAGTGTCATAATATGTAAACAATTAGATCATATCCTTAAAAATATAAATTATACGTTGATAGTCAATCCATTACAAATAGTCATAATGATATTAAAATAAAAGGTCAAATTCAGTAAGAGTAAAATTACTTAGATTAATTTAGGAATTATGCTGGGTATATTACAATTATTTCAAGCGACAATTGAATTTTGGATTACTATTGATTAATTATTAACAATGATTGCATTACATTTTATCTTCTAAGTATTCCTTAACTGAATAATAAGCCTTATCTATAAGTAAAGCTTGAAGTTTCTTTTTAAATAGATTTACATTTCTTGAACTGCGTATAATTAAGGGTAGTTTATTATATATTTTAGGGCCCATGCAAACAAAGCTTTTAGAAAGGAGGGCGGTTTTCCCTGGTGGAACGCATAGTTTATCTGCGTGACGCGCTCTTGTGCGATACTCAAACAGTTCTAGATTGCAATGAATAAATAGTGCTGTCTCATAGATGTAGATGCTGGGCAGTGTCAATATTTTTAATCGTTTGAAATGAGGCTCACATGAGTCCGTTTGGGTTAAGTTACATATAGCTCTTAAGCATCTTTTTTGCGCCCTGAACGCACTTTCCATATCAGTGGAATTGCCCCAAAAAATGACACCGTAACGAAGAGTAGACGATACATAACCATGGTAAGCAGTTATTGAGGTTGTAATATTAACGATTTTGCTGAGATTGCGTAAAGCGAAAGAGTAACTGTTTAGTTTATTACTTATGTGTTCTATTTGTTTCTTCCATGTCATTTTGTTATCTATGTACAATCCTAAAAACTTCGTTGATTCTACTACTTCTATTATGTGGTCATCACAATTAATGTTTAAATCCTCTATTGCTGGTCTTTGTCTGAAATTAATGGCTTTTGTTTTACTAATATTAATTTTTAAATTATTACTTATTAACCAACTAATTGTATTTTTTAGAGTCAAATTTATATTTTTAAGAATGTCATTTTTGTCATGCGAGTCAAAAAGAATGGTACTGTCATCAGCAAATAGAGTCATGGGATTATCGGTTACAGTTGGTATGTCATTAATATATATTAGGAAAAGCAAAGGCCCCAGCACACTACCTTGTGGTACGCCATATTTAACTTTCCTCAGGTTAGATTTATATACTGTCATAGTTTTAGTTTTTGGGCAAATGTATGATATTTCAGTTTGTTGTAGTCTGTCAGTCAAATAGGATTCTATCAATTTATGTACATTTCCCCTAATGCCGATTGCATAGATTTTATCCAATAGTATGTCAATTTTAACGCGGTCAAATGCTTTTGTCATATCCATAAATAGGGCAACAGTTGGACATCGCTTATCCATATCAGTCAAAACTCGCTTGCAAAAATTATAAATCACTAAGTTGATTGACTTGTTTTCCCTAAATCCCATTTGTTCTTTGGCAAGTAGATTGTTACTTTCAAGGTAATTGCGAAGGCTGTTATAAATAACTTTTTCAAAGACCTTAGAGAAAATAGAAAGTAATGCAATTGGGCGATAGTTGTTCATGTTATCTTTGTCCCCTTTCTTATGAATGGGTTTTATTATTGAATTTTTAAGTTTGTTGGCAAATGTACCGGTTTCTATAGATAAGTTTATTATATGCGATAGTACTGGTGAGATTATATGGGCGACTCTTTTTACAATATTAGTCTTAACTCCGTCATACCCTTCACTAGAAGTGTTTTTTAATAAAAATATGATTTTATGAATTTCAGCCGGATCAGTAGGTGGCATAAATATTGATTTGCTGTGAGATGGGGGGCATTTGAATACGGTGGGCTTACCATGGAGCGAAGACTATATTTTAGATGGTTTTGCTTCCAAGTTAGCTTTTCATAGATATAATGTGGTTTTTGAGTTGTAACAATACCAAACAACAGGTTGGCTAAATGAAGCTTCCTCCTCGCAGCCATCTTTAACAATTTAAGTTCATTAATGTATGGAGTAACATGACTTCTTTGCGGGACATTACACAAAAACATGACACAAAAACGTACACGTTCTAGAAAGTAGGCATGGTCCATAGACTGTATCACAGTAATTTAACTTGGATAGGATGAGACCGTCAACAAGTTGTTTCCGAACTGGTAGGCTTAGGTATTTCCGTATTCCATATAACACCTTTAGCCTATAAAAATAATATCAGAGAACATTGGTCACATGGGCCTCGAAACGCAGCTCTGTATCCATAATTAGCCCAAGATTGCATGTCTGCTCCACTCTTTCAATTTTCTCTCCCATAATAATTATCTCAGGGTTGGCAGACAGCCCTAACTTGTTTCTTAGAACCCAGCACCATAAATTTAGATTTAAGGGGGTTCAGAGACAGACAGTTCTCCTCTGACCATACAACAACCGTCGATGCAAGTCCTCGTTTATTCTCTGTACTGCCAAGGATGTTTCAGCCCCTTTGAAGGATATGTACAACCGAATATCATCAGCATACATGTGGTATATACAGTTAATAAAGGATTTTATGATGTCCGCACTGTACAGAATGTACAATAAAGGCCCCAGAATCGATCCCTGAGGGACACCCCTAGACATTAGGAGGGGGGAGGATGACACCGTTGATCCGTCCTCCCTATGCATCACTACATATTGAGACCTGATAGTGAGGTAGCTATTAAACCACCCCACCGCATCTCTGCCGAAGCCATAGAAAGCTAACTTTGACAGCAGTGTAGAGTGGTATTCGTAATTGCGTCAAAAGCCCGGGAAAAGTCCAGCAGAGCCAAAATTGTTTTTAGGGATAGGGCGTACAATAGCGCATCGCCAGAGTTCGGGGAATGTATTTGTGGCTATGAACTGGTTAATGATGTCTGTAATCGCTTGCAAGATAGTTGGCAACGTGAGAGATATCATATCGAGACTTATACCATCGACCCCCTATGCATTTGACCCTAGACTCTTGATTGTCTTCAGGATTGACTCAGGATTAGTTGTTGTGAGTTTTAATCCCGGGCGGACTTCCAGCCACCGTAGGCGCGGGCTTGCGGACGATGAGCAATGGGTAGCTCACCGTCCGGTAAGGACCAGGCCCGAATCGACGGCGTGTTGTATTCCACGCACGCCTCAAAGAGATGTCGTCAGCACAAAGGTAGCAGTCTACTAGGGCCGATGCCTGCCGGGGTCGCAGGAAGGTACTACAGGGTTACCGACGCCCCTGGCAACACAGGCAACAGAAGGAATACGGGTGGGTTTTAGTCAGTAAGACACCCCCTCCTGCTCCGCCCAGAGCGGGAGAAGTTTTTAGATGATGTCCCACCCAAAAAAAAAAACACGAGGAGCGTGGAGATCGAATAACTGGATTATAAATGAGTTAAATGTTTGCACCATACAATTGACATCACTCATGTCTCCAATAATCAACCCTGGTATACTTTTTAAATCTATGTTAAAATAGTCTTCTAATATGTCTGTGAACGGACGAAATACGACAGATCTTGGTTTATCCTTATACTTCTTGAAAATCGTCTCGCATGTGTTAGACGAGTGATGGCTAAGTTCACTAATATGATTCACCACGACAATACGGATTGAAGCATCAGTGCAGATTATGTCAATAAGCGAACTACTATCACCTACAAAGTGACCCACTCACTTTTGTTTGGACTAATTGATTTAAGTTTAAGCTAAAAAAATCTAAAAGTTATTGAGTTTTTGGGCTGTTGACATCTAGCATATTAACATTAAAACCACCCAATAGCACTTAATTATCGTAGGGGCCAAACCACCAATACTGGCAGTCAAGCCCTCGAGAAAAAGCTCCAAGTCCAACCATGGTGGACGATATGCAGTGCCAATGAGTAACTTTTTCTTGTTTATATTAAGGTTTAACCATAGCTGTTCAACATTGGGATGTTCGGGATGAGCTCTTAGGGCTCGAATTCGCAGTTTTGTGTGGGAGCCCTTACCCGCGCAGTAACCCCCCCACTCTTAATATAGAAAGCAACGCCTCCGCCGCGCCCACCTCGTACAGACATAGGTCGCGGTATATGCTTAAGCTTGTACCCAGGTACACTAGGCGCTCGGTCCTCCTCACCCTTACGTAACCAAATTTCATTGATAGCCATGATATCCATACCATGGTTGCCCATGGCCATCAAAAATTCATCCTGATTAGTCCCTAGAAAGCCCGCATTCAGTAGACCAAACTTAATATATTTACTAGGAGTCATTTGCATTTGTCATCTATGAATATTGTATGTATGTCTTGTGTATCTGTATATACATGTTGAGTATGAGTAAGTATATGTATATGTAGAGACTATGTCCAACAGTGGGCTGCAATGAGCTTAGATGATGGAGAGATAATGTACTGTAATTGTAAATAGCGTAGATTAGAATAATTGTATAGAATATTTGGATATTATTAGGGTATGTTGTAATAAGATTTTTAAGTGCATAAAGAAAAATATTATTAAAAGGTATTAACCCAAACTCACTTTACACAACTGCCGAACTGTGGTCAAGCACCTGAAAGAAACAGTTGCGACGCATATCCTCCCAAGTAGAAATAATTAAGATAAAAATAGTACAAAACAACGTTAAGAAAAATAATAAAACTAGACAGTAAACAGGCTGCTTCTTTGACAGGTCCAAATATCCGAGATATGTCCTCATCGGTGCGGACTCTATGTGTGGGGTCACCTGGTTTCCTCCTGGCAAGAATGCGGCCGCGCTTGGTCCACACAAATCTCCAGTCGAAGAGACTAGCAGCGTCCCGTGCCTTCCAAAACAACTGGCAGTTTGTTTTTGTAAGGCGCTCGTTGAGGAAGAATCGCTGGTCCGGGCCGGACATATCAAGGTCGGCTGTGTCGCACCACGTCACACTAGAGCGGTCGCCAGCAGATCATCGCGCAGATCACGATACGCCAGGTGCACGACAACGACGCGCGGGCGAGTCTCTATCGTACCTGCAGAGCTCGTCGCGTTAAGCTGCCTCCCACCGACTCGTTCCGCGCTGACGATGTCGCGTTCCTCAAGGTTAACCCCTAGCTTAAGGCTTATGACCTTGATGATATGGATCAGGTTATCAACCAAGAGATCCTGATCCCTGTCGTTGAGCTCGCGCCTCAAGTCCTCCACGATCTTGTCCAATGCCCCGGTATTCGCCGGCCCCGAAGAAGTTTGCTGCTCTAAGGCGTTCACCCTGGCCTCTAGGCTATCGATGCGCGTGTTGCAGGTGTTCATAGAGGATTTGAGCTCCATCATCTCCATCTCCATTTCCTTGTGAAAGACCTGAGACCTGGATCCCCGCACGCACAGCCGTCATTTCCTCCATGATTAATCTCATGTCGGAGCCGGCGATAAGCGACACTTCCGGGGCCGTGACATCAACTAAAGAGGCATTGTACGGCGGGGGGTGGCGTCATTAGATGGGCACGCAGTCTGCTTAGGTGCTGATTTTGGACAGACGTACTAGGCGTACTAGTTTCCATGCAAGCTTGTTCAACGGGGGTTACTGATTGAGGACTTTCCGCGGGGCCTCTGACTGGCGTCTCAGCCCTGTTATCCCTAGCGAGGTCCTTTTTACACTCGGGGCAACGCCAGCTTGCAGTTATTATTGTGTTCGTAGGGATACCTACACACACTAGGTGGTATTGTACCTGGCATTTAGAACACCTAGCGCCGCTACTGTCGAGATGAAGCGACCGCAACCTCCACACCACACACCTGGCATGATCGTAACCGAGACAAGCTTGTTACGTGAGTGGTTCTAGAATCGCACGCTAGATGGCACCAGAGATGACTCAATACGAATCGTTATATCAATAGACACGAGAAAGATAGATGGCTCTGCTAGCACGTTAGTGTCGCAATTACTTGTTGTAATAAGTGGGTAAGCAGCTTATTACGCCAAGTCACTGTGTTATTGTTTTGTTTATTTACGTCCGTTATGCGCACTGTTTTTTATTCACTCCAATATAATTATGTCACGTTATGTTGCACTAAGTTTACAATTATATTGCATGTTTACACTGAAACTTGTGTTTTCTTTTATTTATGATAAAAATGACAGATTGGGCTACACCGACATAGACGTCAAACGTCACCCCCGGGCTGTGCCGGGGTGGCTACCGCAGCAGCAGAAGACCTCAAACGGCGCAAATATAACAACCTTATTGAGAGCTATATGTTTGAGCCGTTTGGGGTTTATACACTAGAGCCTTGGGGTCCGAGTGCTCATCGAGTATTTCGGGACATCGCCAAACGGTTGGTAGAGTCTCCTTGTGACCAGACGGCTAGCTTTTTTATGGCCCCAAAGAATCAGCATTAAAAGTTCCCAAACTTTGAGTGTGTATTATGTAAATACATGTGCAGAGGTGCTTGAACTTTGGTTTAGGGTAGTCGCTGATTACCTTCACCTTTTCATGTGGTGGTTTTATGCCTTCGGCGGAGACGAAATATCCCAAGAATGTGAGTTCTCTCTTAGCAAATACACATTTGGCGGGGTTGATGGTGATACCGTATTCATCCAGACGCTGTAGTACGATTCTGAGGTTATATCGAGCTGTTGTTTCGTCTTCTGCAGCCACAAGCAAGTCGTCGACAAATGGGTAGACCAAATCAAGGCCCCGGAGAACTTCGTGTATGAATCTCTGGAATGTTACACCAGCGTTCTTTAGTCCTGGGCACATACGTGGAAACTCGTATAAACCAAAAGGGGTTATTATTGCTGTCTTCTCTATGTCTTCTTCACGGACTGGTAGTTGTGAATATGCTCTGTTCAGGTCCAGCGTAGAGAAAACTTGCTTGCCAGCGAGCTGATATATGAAGTCCTTTATTCGTGGGGTGGGATAACGATCAGGATTGGTAATGGCATTGAGTCGCCTGTAATCACCACATAATCGTATATCTCCATTTTTCTTCGATACGACGTGGAGTGGACTGGACCAAGAACTCTTGCTAGGTCGGCAGAGTCCCTGGCTCATCATATTCTCGAACTCCTTTTTCACCTTTTCGTAGCGATGCGGGGGTATCGGTCGAGGTCGGGCATGGATAGGTGGTCCGGTGGTTTCAATGTAGTGCTCGACTTGGTGCTTCGGGTTGAGTTTCATTGATGACAAACGAGTAACGTTTGGAAATTCAGCCAGTATGTCACGGAACGCTTATTGAAGATCAATACTGCGTATTGTAGGTATGCTGGTATATCGCCCCGGTGCCTTTTTTGAGAGTTTGGTTGTGTTGTCGATGAGACGTTCATTCCTTAGGTCGACCAGTAGATTATGGTAGCCTAGGAAATCTGCTCCAAGTATTGGTTTGCTTACGGCAGCAACAATAAACTTCCACTTGTAGGGACGTCATAGACCCAAGTTGATGTCTATAGTTTTTTCTCCATATGTGGGTATCTCTGGTATGAATTATTGGCGGCGTATAACTTGTGCGGCAGTGGGGTAGATTGAGTTCCTTTTCGCTTTGGTATCACAGATATGTTACCGGTTGTAATATGTTACTGGTTGCGCCGGTATCGACCAAGAAAGTTGTTTTGGTTTCCTTATCAGTGATGAAAAGGCGATATGATTTGTTGTCAACATTAGGTTCCGCCACTGCTAATGTCTGTCTTAGTTTTCCTTATTATTATTATCCTTGATAAAACTGCATGGTGTTGTGCAGTGTCTTGCTTTTTTACCGAATTTTCTGTGATAATAACAGTGGGGCGACGGAGTAAATGAGCGAGATCTGAAGTTTCTTGAGTGCGAGCGAGACGGCGTTCTTGAACAGTCGCGGCGATAATCACGTCTATGTTGATAATGCAACGGCGGCGATGTGTATGTGCACCGACAGTTACCTTTCTTGAGCTCGGCGATTAAAAGGTGTAACTTGCGTATTTCTTCCACTATGAGCTGCATGTTACCCTGAGCTTGAGAGTTGTCAACTGATGCTACGGCGGGTACTTCGGACGTCTGCTCCATCATCTTGTCTGCCATCTTAGCTAACTCGTCCAACGCAGTGTCTTTGCTGATGGTGTCACTGACAACAAGTACGGATCTCACTTGTTGGGGTACGTTCATCCACATCAATCTGAGCGTATTGTCTGGGACTTTTTTATGCGCTAGGTTACGCATGCGATGTAATAATTGGCTTGGCTTTTGGTCGCCTAGCTCTATATCCGATAAAAGCTTTTGCAGCTGTTTTCTATCTGATTCTTCATACACGGAGATAAGCCGTTCTTTAATTGCGTCGTAGGGTCGTTCCGATGGCGGGTTTTCAAGCAGGTCACAGATTTGCTCAATGTCTTCCTTCGTTAATTGCGCTATAACCATCTGTGCTTTTTGAGCGTCGCTTTTTTTAAGATCGCTGACGGCGGCTTCAAATGTGATAAACCATAGCCGTGGTTTGTCACACCAAAACGGTGGGACACGCAGGGAAGTGACATTCCGGCGATTTCTTGTTGGTATTTCGCTGCTTCTTCCATTGCTGAGTTTCGCTGATATTGCGCGTACTTGAATTACCGACAGGTTTTATTCGGGCGTCGGGATCACGTCGGGGTCACCACTTTAGCGACGTCTTCAGTTGGAAGAAATAAAACAATGTTTGTTGTAAGAAGGAATGAATATTAATCTATTGATACACTAACTACATACAAAGTTACCTATGCACAAGTACTGGCTTTACTTAAGTATTTATTGAACGGCCAATCAGAACACAGTTAAAATATTAATACAATAATCAGCGCGCAGTGCGCACCCTCTGCCAACAGTCCAACTAACCATTTAACCGCTGAGGTTATAAATATAAGTGCCGGCGCTCTATCCTTTATGGTCGGTCCGTCTATCCCAGTAGATCTGTTCAACGTGATCTCTGGGACCTTCGCGTTATTTTTCACGCCCCGCGCGCGTAAAATGGCCAACGAGCTCGTTGCCGCCCGTAACTCCTGCGATCTCGCCCAGATCCAGTGTATCTTCCATGCATATCCCGAAATTACGCAAGCCCTAGAAAACTTCGCGAAACCCCCCCAGTAATGGATATACAAGCCAAAGCACGTACCAAACCCCGATCCCTAAAGTTAGGTTTCTTTAATGCCAATGGCATGATTAATCAACCGCTGCATCCGAAATCGCTGCATTCCTCCGCGACCACCAAATTGATATTCTCCTCTTGCAGGAAACCTTCTTAAAGCCCAGCCGTCGAAACCCGTCAATTGCCAACTATCGTATAGTTCGCAATGACAGGACTAGATGCCACAAGGGCGACACCTTAATCTATTATAGAACGTCCCTGCACTGCATCCCAATGGACCCGCCCCCTCTCTCACGTTTAGAAGTGTCCATAAGTAAGTTAGGCATGACTGGCCATCAACCGATCACCATAGTATCGGCCTATGTTCCCCCCGTTTGCACATCGGAGTTAGCTCTTCCCCCCCTCTCTGACGACCTTTCCATTTTACGTAGCCTGAGTGACTCCGTTATCATAGCGGGCGATCTCAACGCCAAACATCATGCCTGGAACAGCACCAGGACCTCCACCAGAGGCAAACACCTGTTTGACCTATGTCCCATCCTCAACTTCGACATCATCGCCTCGATGACTCCCACTCACTTTCCCCACGACCCTAGCCATACCCCCGACGTACTTGACATAGCGCTTCTGAAGAGTATCAACCTACGGTTGGATTCTATAGAGGCGCTTGACGAACTCTCCTCTGACCACCGGCCAGTTGTTGTAAAGCTGGCTCCACGCCTAGGTCTCCACGACCCTGATAGACCCCTCTCACCAAGTTAGTTACAGACTGGAGGAAAGTAAGCGACTGCCTGAAATCCACCACGTTAGGTCCCCGACTAGACTCCATTCCCGACCACTTCGACTCTATCGCTGACACGACAGCCGCGATCGACTCATTCACAGTACACGTACAATCAGTCCTGAACGACTGCTCAAGGGAGGTTCCGGCGATGGACGGCCATCTACTACACCGGGTTAGTCCACGACCACATATCTCGCACTCTCCAGACCGAAGTCAACAAGCTTGGCGCTTGGTTTAGAAAGTGGAGAATCGAGGTCAATCCCGACAAAAGTCAGGCTGTTCTTTTCACCAAACAGCGTAGAAACCTCACCCCCCCCCCCCCCCCCCGACCGCTCACCATGTTCGGCAAGCCTATCCCTTGGGAGAAGCGAGACAAATACCTAGGCGTGACCCTTGACCACCATCTCTCGTTCTCAGAGCACATCAAGCAGGTGCGTTCGCGTGCCGCTTTCGCTCTCGGTAGACTACACTCCGTCCTAAATGCGCTCAGCAAATTGTCCCTTAAGGGCAAATTGCGTATTTACACAGCGTGCATCCGTCCCATCATGACTTATGCCTGTGCAGTCTTCGCACATGCTAGACCCCACCACATCCACAGGATGCAGTCCCTCCAAAACCGTTTCCTCCGAAAGGCAACGGGAGCCCCCTGGTTCGTCCGAAACGAGATCCTCCATCTCGATCTCAAAATCCCCACCATCAAGCAGTTCATGAAGCGCATCACGAAGCGCTTCTTCGACTCCGCCACCACCCACCGCAACCCTCTGGTTGTGCAGGCCGCCAGTTATAGGCCCTCCACCATTAGCTCTATTCGCCGTCCAAGGCATACCCTCACCGACCCCGATGACCCCATTACCCTCCTCCAGGAAAGCAGTAGGGCAACGAGTACAGTGCACAAAACACACCGACCTACTTTCCGACCTCGCCGCCGAGGTCCCTCGCGTAAACCCCGACGTAATTGTCCCCCCCGACCCTTGCTCGACGAAGTGCCAGCCCGCGCCGCAGCTGAGCCTGTAGTTTTAAATTCCCCGATAAATAATAATAGTATTAACCAGATCCAGCCTGTCCCACCTTGCTGTCCTCCCCCCAGCGACGCCCTAAGCCGAGGTCCGTACCCCACAGGGGGTGCCCTTAGCGTGCAGTCGCTTAGTATTATAAGAAATTCGCCCCTGGCTGGAGGCTTTGAGTTCGCTTAAGGCAGCCACAGGAAAGTCCGGTTAAGTAGTCACGACCTCTCAAGGTCAACTACGAGATGCCATACACAAAAAAAAAAAAATCGATCCTTTAGCTCAGTGTAGCAGCGAGCGCGCTGTCATGCGCACACGTGCTGCTACACACTCCACACGCATGCCCTTGTGGCACAGACGTGGACCGACTGGGTCACCACGGACTTTGTTGTCAAAAAAGTGCAGGCCGCTTTTCAAGACATGCGACACTTAATGACATAATTCGCCGGTCTCTTGCAGCATCAATGTGCCTGCTCTTCTTGAGCCGACTGGCATTGTCAGAGATGATGGCAAAAAAGGAGGGGGCTAAAGAAAACGTCAAACAGACGAGGCTTATGCCTAGCAATAAAACCTAAAAATAAGTAACTTAACGTCTGACCACTGTGGTTTATTAGCTAGCTTCCCTATGCCATTACATAAAAAGCCGCATAAAATAGAATGCAGGCCTTATACGGCTAGTCGGTGCGACAAGTTTAAAAATAATATAGCCCATAGA
This sequence comes from Atethmia centrago, assembly GCA_905333075.3. Taxonomy (NCBI): domain Eukaryota; kingdom Metazoa; phylum Arthropoda; class Insecta; order Lepidoptera; family Noctuidae; genus Atethmia; species Atethmia centrago. Next base: position 765,848 of record HG995378.1, on the reverse strand, counting down.
ATTACACCATCTATAGTAGAACACGTGAATCCTAATGATATCTATGGAGCCCTTTTTGATGTTGTGCAAAAAGAGTACCAATCTACTTTCAAGACCCCATTAACATTAATGGCACCTTCGCTGGCTTTAACCAATGGGCTACTCCAGGTACTTATAAAAGTAGAGCGCGACTATACGAGTTATACGGTTTCAAAAAAATCAGGTTTGACACTTCTTTCTTAGAGTATGTCAAAAATTATTCAAAACTATTTAAAAAGATTTGTGTTTTTGCTAAATCTAAATTTTTAAGCGATACAATTAAAAATTCCAGTAATAAAGTAAAAACCACTTGGAAAATTATTAACAATGAAACGGGTAAGTCGGTTAAACAAGAAAAACAACTTGAGATTATGGTCGACAGCAAATTAGTTAATAAAGCAGCTGACGTAGCTGAAGCATTCAATGAGTTTTTTGCCAACATACCTATAACTACGACTCGTTCCTTGAATTCGTCCCCGTCTAAAGCTGAAAACCTTTTGCATAGTAGTGTGCCTAAATGTAGTCGCTTATTTAGCTTCGAACATGTAACACCTCGTGATGTAGTTAATATTTTTAACACACTTAAGTCTAAAAACACTGGTGATATCTGTGGTATCTCCATTAAACTATTAAGCAATATAATAGAAATCGTAGCCCCCTATCTAGCTGTTACTTTTAATAAATGTGTTGATTTGGGCTCTTTTCCTGACCTCATGAAGAGTAGTAAAGTCATACCTTTATTTAAATCAGGTAATAAAAATGACGTTGGCAATTTCAGACCTATTTCTATCTTACCTGCATTTAGCAAAATATTTGAAAAGTTAATACTCAAGCAATTGCTAAGACATTTTAATTTAAACAGCCTCCTTCATAATGAACAATATGGCTTTACAAAAGGTCGTTCGACTACAGATGCGGGTGTTGCACTGCTGAAGCACACATGGGAGAACTCGCAAAATGCTATTGGAGTTTTCTGTGATCTCTCCAAAGCCTTTGATTGCGTGGAACATGACACGCTTTTGCGTAAACTGTGTCATTATGGTGTCCAAAATGAAGCTCTCAAAGTAATAAATTCTTATTTACATAATAGGTTCCAATGTGTAGATGTGAATGGTGTAAAATCTTCCGGGTTACCAGTTCAGTTAGGTGTACCTCAAGGTTCAATACTGGGTCCATTCTTATTCTTAGTGTATATTAATGACTTACCATTTTATTTAAAGGGTATCTGTGACGTTGTATTGTTTGCAGATGACACCTCACTTCTTTTTAAAGTAAACAGGAATAGACAAGATTTTGATGACGTAAACTTTGCACTCTCAATGGTTACGGATTGGTTTACGACGAATAACCTAGTTCTCAATGCCAAGAAAACGAAATGTATAAAGTTTGCCTTGCCAAATGTTAGGAATCTAGGTCCCAACATCGTCTTAGATAATGGTGTGCTTGAAACTGTAGACTCGGCAGTTTTTCTTGGTATAAAAGTAGATGCCAAACTTCAGTGGGGCCCTCATATATCAAGCCTAGCGGGCAGGCTCAGTTCGGCCGCCTACGCCGTCAGAAAAGTAAGACAATACACTGACGTTGATACAGCTCGATTAGTTTATTTTAGTTATTTTCATAGCGTTATGTCCTACGGTATTCTGCTGTGGGGCAAAGCCGCTGACATTCAAAATATATTCGTTCTTCAAAAACGAGCTGTTCGAGCTATTTACCAGCTTGGTGCCAGAGTTTCTCTGAGAGATTTTTTTAAAGATGTTGGTATTCTCACGGTGGCATCACAATTCATCTTCGCCAACATCTTGTATATTAGGCAAAATATACACTTATACACTAAAAATAGTGATATTCACAATATTAACACCAGAAATAAGGACAAATTACGAGCTCCATGTCACCGGCTTCATAAGGTACATAACTCATTTGTTGGGCTTGGTATAACTTTTTATAACATGCTGCCCTCTTCTTTGCTAGATTTTCCATTTAATGCGTTTAAAACTAAAGTAAAATCCACCCTTTGTTCAAAGGCATACTATTGTATCAAGGACTACTTAAACGATAAGAATCTGTTGGTCGCTATGATTAACTCAAGACAATGTTTATGTTCTTTCTCCAGAATTAGCTTACCTACTGACAGGTTATATGAGTTCATATAATTGATTATTTTTTTATTTGACTGTATAAGTCAATGTAATTTAATTTAGTTAAATTTTAATTTATTAGTGACATAATCTACTCATTACAATGTGTGTTTTATGAGTTGTATTGCAATAAGTGGTTAGCTAGCGTCCTCGACTATTGATTATACTATTCTTGCCTGGGCAACCGGCAGCAAGCTCGTCATGCTCCCTTAGATGTCACTGCCTGCGGTAGCGTCGGGGGTCGGGTTGCCTCCTTCCCTCCAATATGGCGAGGGGGGTGATTGCTGATCTTTGCGTTATGCTCATGAACGGGTGCTGCTTGTGGTGACTGGTCGTCTTGCTGATCATGGTTTTAATTGTTATTAGTAATTGTTTACTTGTTTTACTTCGATGGGGCTAGTTTATCATTTCTCACTTCGAGCTACAGCAATTGCGTTATGTAAGCGGGCACGCCCTTTATGCCTGGAGGCTTTTATTGAGGTATTAAGTTCTTTTTACGTTTTTTTATGTTGTAATTTTTATCTGCTTGAGTACTGTTTGTTCATTGTTTTGTTGGTATACTGGCGCGTGCTAGCTAACGTATGGCAAGTGTGTAATTTAATCCAATGTTTTGTGTTTCGTAATGTTAATTACTTTGCATACGATTTGTATAGAATCAAGTTTATATAACTAAACAAACAGACGTGCTGCTGGGGAGTTTGTTCCACCACTTCTTCTTCCCAGCTAAAGCACTAGGAAGTGCTGACGGGCGGGCATTTTTGGGGGACTGTCTTATGTAATTTTGACGTTAGAAAAGTGCTAATTTTCAGCCTAGTTTGAATAAATGACTTTTGATTTTGACTTTGATTTTGAATGAATCTATGCTTTTGTAGAAAGAATAGCCGCTGTTAAATTCCTATTTTTAGCCGTCCCCCGACTCGACGACGCTTGGCTCAAAATATTACCTAAATTTATATTAAACTGAAAGGGCCCAATACGTATTAGGTTACTTATTACCTATTTTGTTACTTTTTAGATGTTTTTGTTAGTGTCGGGGATTTTTTAAATTTAACTTTTTATGAGACAATAGATTATACTATTCTTGCCTGAGCAACCGGCAGCAAGTTTGTCATGCTCCCTTAGATGTCACTGCCTGCGCTAGCGTCGGGGGTCGGGGTGCCCCTTCCCTCCAATATGGCGAGGGGAGTGATGGCTGATCTTTATGCTCGTGACCGGGTGCTTCTTGTCGTGACTGGTCGTCTTAAATCAAATCAAATCAAATCATTTATTTGCATAACACAGGTTCAGAGGATGTTATAAAAGTTCATAAGGTACACCGTATTATAACCATGCAAGGTGTGCAAATTTAATATATTAGGAACATTATGACACAATTATTCTTAATCAGTTTTCTTATAAAATTAAATTGTCATTTAAAATATACATACATAGTCAATTTCAATACACATTAAATTAAATCTGAACTAATAAATTATAAAAGTAATGTCAGGTAAATTAATAATGTCATAGTAATTGTATTTATTATCATGTTACATTAAGGCCGTGGTATATGTGAATTGTGCGAAGAAGATTAAAACCGTTTTTCTCCATAACCCGTACCGAAATAATCTTAAAATAAATATATGTTAATCTACATAATACAAAACATGTCCCCTTCACTTTAAAAAATTAAAAAATCTATTTTAAATATCATTAATATACAGGCAAAGTAACCCCTGTTTTAGAAATATAAAACCTTTTTTCTTGTAAACTATTAATCGCTAGGTTTTTTTTACAGTCATCATGATATTACACAACACAATGCCTAGGGAATCTTCAGCTTATTTTTTAAAATAACTTTACTGGTTAATTCTAGTCATTATTTTTAACATAAATCGACACTGAATCGCGTGAGCAACCCCTCTGTCGCCTAAAAAATCACTGCGGGACGAGACGCAGTGCTAAGCGGACCTGTACCACATTTTCCCGCATTTTTTGTTGGTGAAATGGTCATTAGAAGATATTGTAAACAAACTATTAAAATCAACAAAATAAGTATGTAGGTAACCTACTTATTTTGTTGATTTCAATAGTTACGAGTATGTGTGTGTAAATATTATAGTAGTTTTTACTATGAAGTTAGTAGTAATAATACATAGGGAATATTTGTGTTATCAACGTATGTTTATTTATAAAATCAATATGGGTGGGTATACAAAAAAATTGCTATTTAAGCGAAATTTGAAAATAAAATACAAGAGGAGAATACAAAGAATGAAATGGTAAGTTGATTGATTGTAACTAATAGGTACCTATACTACCTATAACATTTTATTAGTAACAATCAATCAAGCGTTTTGAAAAACATATAGGTACGTACGTGTAAACAATATGCGTACCTACCTAAGTAGGTACCAGCTGCATATGCATACCTAGGTACCTTTCTTCGCCAGAACGCGAAACTAAGTGCTTTCGTTTCGAATTTGCCAACGTAAATTCGTACGTGTACGAGCATAGTGGCAAAAAGGTATAGATTCCAAACGACCGGGCGGCATTACAACTCAGCGGCGCAGTAACAAGCTATAGATTCATGCAGCAAATCTATAGTTTGTTACTATTAGACACGTACGAATTTACATTGGCAAATTAGAAACAACATTCTATGCGGCTAGTGTCAAAAATCTAAGTCATACTCGTAAGTAGAGATCGGATATTCGGATGCATATTCACCTAAAGTTGAGATGTTGGCTAATATGGAATGCGCTTTTGTATCGCAAAATCGCGCGGCTCTGGGAATACAAATTTAGGTTTCTGATTATAGAATCGAATGTATATTAACTTACTTTCAAATGTTAGCTTATATGGAATGACTTTTATATCGATCGTAAAAATCCCGCCCGCCATTCCCGAATCGACAAATTTTATGTTTTTTTCTGACTACATATGTAATTGGATGCATATGTACCTACCTAATATTATGATATAAAGTAGGTAGAAACATTAATTTAAAGAAAAAACATACAATCCAATAATCCCGGGTTTTTTTTTTAATAAATGTTTTTATAGAAGTCGCTTCCCTACTATACACCGGACTAGTTATGCATTCCCGTTGTTCGTGGCCTCTTTAAAAAAAAAGATTTTTAAGAAGCCGCTTCCATACTTTCATCATCAGCAAAAATTACTTTAGGTAAATATGCATCCGAATATCCGATTTCTGGTCATAAGTCATTTATTTCTTAAGAAAATACATTGTGCTGACATTTTTAATGACAATAAAAAATAAAAAATAAATTATTAAAAAACTAATTTTAATATTATTTTTTTAAATTCATGGTCTTCCTTTTATTTGTGACACTTTGTTATTTGAACATGTTAACGATGCACTCTCTAAAGTTGTCCATTGGTTTAATGTAAATAATCTTCTCCTAAACGAAAAAAAGACTAAACTTATTAAATTTTCAACGCCAAATGTCAGGCAGCTAACTACCAATGTTCAACTTAATGGAATAGAGTTGGACCCTGTTGAGTCGACAGTTTTTCTTGGAATAACTATTGACGCTAAATTACAATGGCGCAATACATAGAAAAATTGTCAGGAAGGCTAAGTTCGGCCGCCTATGCTGTTAAAAAAATTCGACAGATAACCGATGTAGATACGGCCAGAATTGTTTATTTTAGTTATTTTCATAGTCTTATGTCTTAAGGGATTCTTCTCTGGGGAACCTGTGCGGACATTAATACCGTCTTTGTTTTACAAAAAAGGGCTGTTCGAGCCATTTACAACCTAGGTCCAAGAGATTCCCTTCGAGAAAAATTCAAAGAAATAGATATTCTGACTGTAGCCTCTCAATATATATTTGATAATCTTATGTATGTACACAAAAATATATCAAATTTTAAGAAAATGTCCGATATCCACAGTTTAAATACCAGGAATAAACATAATCTTGCTGTACTTCACACTCGCCTCCACAGAGTAGGCAACTCGTTCATGGGTCAATGTATACGCTTTTACAACAAACTTCCTATTGCTATCGAGGGTACTATAAAATTTCAGATTATTTAGAAGACAAAAAAGCTTGGGATTGAGCTGCTCGCTCTGATAAGCTTTGTGCTAAAACCATAAAATTTGGTATTAAAATTATGCAAAATCATCATTATATACAACTACATAAATATTCATATGTACTATATGAATATTTATGTACCTTGAAAAGTATTATATTACTTTAATTATTGTGAATGTGAGCACTATGTGGGTCATTTTTATTTATTTCTTGTTGTTTTTTTTTTTTTTTCTCTTAGTTTTAATGATGGTCTGGCATTTTGAGTTCTTTATGCGGCCAACCCAATTGTCCTTTCCTTGGTATTGTTCGTCGAGTCGTTGAGCTCCTTAAGTTTTGAGTTGAGCTACACGATTACTGACAAATGCTTGCACTGACTGGACAGGTCCACTCAAATTTGTGTGGTTCTTTCCTCAAAAGACCATTTCAGACATAGATCTACATGGTCCTCACATGATCTGACCAAGATTATGTCTGGACTTTAAAAGAGACTTTGACCCTTGAGTTTGTTTCGCCATTTCTTCTCAGGGGTAGTCAGATAGGAAATGTCGACTCCATCTAGCTTATTTTTTAATATGACGTGTAAAAGTGATTCTCATATCCTATTTACAGAATAAACAATTTCATTTCATTTCATTTCATTTATTTAGCAAAAAATAATCCTTATGATGAAACCTTTCGATCGGTATGATAAAACTACAGGATGATTATTTTTCTCGTGTAACGGGTTCGATTTCCGGTTCAACCATGTAATTATTTAAATATCTATGAATGCAGTTTAAATTATTTTGGGTTTGTTTTTTAAATATTTTTTTTTTATAAATACGTAATACTGCTTTACTTGCAAATACTCTGGCCGTGCGCATAGGTAGGTACGTATGCCACTCTGCTCGGTGCGATGCGAGAAAATCGTTCGCGCAGCGCGTAATTATTGCCAGGGGCTTGCGGGGACTGCGCGGCGCATTTTCATCGGTAACGTCCACTCGAGCAAGGTCAACGGCGTCCGGCCCGCTCTTAATGTACAAATATTTGCTATAATCAAAATACACTATATTTATCTTCGAAATAGTCTTTTACATTATAATAACGCTTTTTAATTAGGAATGTGAATAATTTCTTCTTAAAAACATTAGAGTAGGTAACTTCTTAATGTCATCGGGCAATTTATTATAAATCAGTGATGCCATACAAATAACACTTTTTTTGAGTAATGCCGTTTTCCCATACGATGTTTCTACGTCTAACCTTTTTTTGTCACGTAATTGTCTATAATAGCTTTTAGAAGCAGTCTTATAATAGCTTGGATTCGATTTTACAAAAATATTTAATTCGTATGTACAAGGTTGCTACAAGCTTGGGATTGAGCTGCTCCAATAAACTTACAGTGAATGTTGTTTTTTTACTCTTTTTATTTTGCTAGCTATTTATATTTTCTTATTCTATATAAACAATGACATGAATATTTACTTTGTATAGTATAATATTATATTATTTTAATTATTAGGAATGTGAGGACTATGTGGGTCATTGTTTGTTTCTTTTTTTTTTTTTTTTGTCTCTTACTTTTAATGATGGTCTGGCAGTTTGAGTACTTTATGCGGCCTACCCAAATGTCTTTTCTTTGGTATTGTTCGTCAAATCATTGAGCTCCTTAAGTTTCGAGTTGAGCTGCATGATAACTGACAAATGCGTGCACTGACTGGACAGGTCCACTCAAATCTGTGTGTTCTTTCCTCAAAAGACTATTTCGGACACCAACCTACATGGTCCTCAAATGATCTGACCAAGATTATGTCCGAATATACACATTGACATTGATGAATTTTATTTATGCAATGACATGAATATTTACTCTGTGTAGTATTATATTGTTTTAATTATTGTAAATGTGAAGACTATGTGGATCATTGTTTAATTTTGTTTTATTCTCAGTTAGTTTTTAATATGGTCTGGCAGTTTTGAGTATTTTTTGCGGCCTAGCCAAATGTCCTTTCTTTGGTATTGTTCGTTGAATCGTTGAGCTCCTTTAGTTATGAGTTGAGCTGCACAACGACTGACAAATGCGTGTACTGACTGGACAGGTCCACTCAATCTGTGTGGTTCTTTCATCAAAAGACCATTTCAGACACCAATCGACATGGTCTTCACATGATCTGACCAAGATTATGTCTGGACTTTAAAAGAGACTGTGACCTCTGAGTTTGTTTCGGCCTTTCTTCTCAGAGTAGTCAGATAGGAAACGCCGGCCTCATCTAGTTTAAAAAAATATGTTTTGACGTGTAAAAGTGTTTGTAAAAACCTACTTACAGAAATAAAATCATTTATCATAAGGAAGGTAATGTTAGAATTTTTAAATTTGTAAAGTATTGTTGACAGCTTGTAGTACTATCTAGATGGCACATTGCTCTGATGCATTTCTTTTGGGCTTTGAATACAAATTCCTTGTCTACCGAGTTGCCCTAGAATATTATACCATATCTTAATATAGGTGCAACAATTCCGTGATATGCCGTTAAGACGGCTTCTTTGTTGACAATTTTGGACAGTTTGTAGAAAGCGAATGAGGATTTATTAATTTTTTTACAGAGATTATCTACATGTGTTTTTCATGACAAATTGTAATCTATATCAATTCCCAGAAATTTGGTATTTGTTACAGAATGTACTCTCTGTCCATCGTAATTAACATTAAATTTTTAGGTTGAATTCTTTGGCGAAAGTGCATTATTTTTGTTTTGTCCATATTTATTTTAAGATTATTGTTTATAAACCATTTAATTATTGTACTTAATGTTTCATTGATTTCATCTTCATAGTCATTTGGTTTATCACATTTCATTATAACTGTGCTATCGAGTGCAAACAGTACCATTGGTTGCTTGAAGTGTCTAGGGAGATCATTAATGTATGCTAGGAAGAATAAGGGACCCAAAACAGTACCTTGTGGAACTCCAAATTCTACAGTTCTAGCGTGGGATCTATATTTGATCTCATTTTGTGTTCTCTGGCATATTCGTGTAATTTCTGTAACTTGTTTTCTGTTAGAAATATATGAAGAAATGAGGTCGAGCGCTTTACCTCTTATGCCGTACATGTTTATTTTTTGGAGCAATACTTTGTGGTCAACATAGTCAAAAGCTTTGCTCATGTCCATGAAGATAGCACATATTGGATTTTTATTTGTCCATATCAGTCAAAACAGTTTTGATTAGGTCATAAATAGCAATGTTAATAGATTTGCCCTTACGAAATCCTTTTTGTTCGTTAACCAAAATAGTATATTTTTCTAAAAATGTATAAAGTCGACTACTTATAATTTTTTCAAATAGTTTTGAGAAGATGGGTATCAAAGTTATCGGTCTATAATGTCCCATATGTTGCTTGTCATCTTTTTACCCGACTGCCTCAGGAGGGTAATGTTTTTCGAGAGTATGTATGTATGTATGTATGTATGTATGTATGTATGTATGTATGTATGTATGTCTATTTTTTTGGCACGCTCTGTAGCCTAAACGGCTTGATGGATTTTAACATATGAGGTGTCCTTAGATTTGTCGTAATTGTGGAAGTGACATAGGCTATATAATATTTATAAATTGCATCTGCAAATACAAAATAAAAGGAGCGCAAGGGTTTTTTTTTAAATTAATTGCAACAATATTGGTATCAAATAAAAGCTAGTATGAGTAATTTTCAAATAGATATATTAGATATGAGCGCCGATGGCCAATTCCACGGCGGCGGTGTGGTCTGAAAATTTCCACGGTGACGGCGGCGTCGCAGCAACGTGGCCTTAGATTTTTTATCAGGGATAGATTGCTTAAAAAAAAACTTAAAGAACAACATATTGTTGTTACCAAAAAAAGCTTTATATTCTTTAATTAACGAACGGAGGATATAAACGATCATAATCGGTAATTCTTGATAGTCACACTCTTTTTAACAAAAACAAATTACACTTTTAATTAAAAATAGGCATAAATCATATAAATCTAAGCGAGTAAGCAGGTACGTACGGTACACACTACCATCTCTATCGTCACTTTTCATACTTTTAAATCACAGCACTTAATACGAATCTGTCCTAGGATGTTTAAACTTTCGGATCGCATAAATATTCTTTATTTTCGTTTTCTAAATATCAATAGTGGTCGAAGTTGCTGCCATTGTTAACACCACACGTTCACTTGGTGAAATATTCGATTCGACTGAGCGAACGTGGCGAGCAGGTGACTAGGTGAACTAATGCATAGATCACACGTACCGAGTAGATGCGCGAGACAGTGCTTTCGGCCACTCGGCCGAGAGCACTCTGCTTGGTACGTCTAAACACATCACCGAGTGGTTGGCCGAACGTTCAGCCGAGTTAAAGAGCGAGAGTCACTCGGACACTGTTCTATTTACTAGTGAGTGCCCACCCCCTCGTTTCCCCGCACTGCTTGCACTTTCATGCCCACTCGGCATGTATAAACCTTAGTACGTATTCGCCACCACTCGGCACACTCGCGCAGCACCCTACCGTACAATGTTTAATTATGTTTTTTGCGATCCATTGTCTCGCTAGTCTACAGCGTCGAAACTGAACTGACTAACTCGTTGCCAAGTTAAAAATACGTGTAAACACGTACTCGTCCACCTAACTCTCTGGGCCTAGTATCATTTTGCTGTCTCGTCCATCTACTTGGTGCGTGTGATCAAGGCATAATACGGGCGGGCCGCGCGTACGAGTGGGAAAGCAAGTCGCGAACTCGCGACTCGTTGCGACGGCGCGTCGCTTGCTCCACTCGGCGACGACGCGTCGACATGAATTCACGGCGACAACGCGTCGACATGAATTCACGGCGACGACGCGTCGACATGAATTGACGGCGACGGTGGCGCACTGGCGCGGCGCTCATATCTAATATATAATAATAAAACTAAAAAGCTTGAAATTAAATAAATTATTTAAAAAACAAAAAACCCGACTGCAAAAAAACCGAGAAAAACAGTCGAATAACCTGAAATATGGTGTAACTTTTGATTGTCACCGCCTGCAAGATCAAAATTATATAGATTATAATGCTTGTTGTTCCCTTTTCAGTAATGTTTTTTTGCAGTCGGGTTTTTTGTTTTTTAAATAATTTATTTCATTTGTAGAGTGGAATAACAACAGATGTTTTAAGTTTTCCTGGGAAACATCCAGTAGAAATGCATAGATTCATTATGTGGCTTAAATGACTAGCAACAGATTGTGACACATGTTTTATAACTTTGGTGCAAATACCGTCATAACCTACGCTTTGGGTATTTTTTAATTGCTTTATTTCTCTGTCAATCTCCGTTGGAGTTATAGGTGTAAAAAAAATTGAATTTACGAGTTAAAGTTGTGATTCGAGGGTGCTTTAATATTTTTAGAATAGGTTGTATTTACTGATTGTGATAAAATAGTCATTAAAACTATTAGCAATTGATGTAGGATCTCTAATTTTGATATTATATCTTAATATTTCCGTAATAGGTTCTTTGGGAAAGTTAAATTTAGAATTATTTATAATTAACTGTGGCTTTTGATTTGTTTTGGGTAGTATTTGTGTTTTTGGTATATTGGCGTGTGCTATCTAACATAATTATTGCAAGTAATTTAATTTATTGTGTGTTTCGTAATGTTAATTGCTTTGTATACGATTTGTATAGAATCAAGTCTATATAACTAAACAGAAGAAGAAGTGGCGCAACAAACACCCCAGCAGCAGACCTGGCGCCGCTCCTTCTTCCCAACTAAAGCACTAGGAAGTGGTGAAAGGCGGGCGTTTTTGGGGGACTGTCTTATATAACTTTGACGTTCGAAAAGTGCTGATTCTCGGCCTAGTTTGAATAAATGACTTTTGATTTTGATTTACCACCAGAGCTGTCCACCTCGAGATTACCACTAGCCTCTGCGCAGACTCCGCCATACTGGCGCTGCGCCAATTCACTGCTCGCCGAGGCTGCCCCGCCGGGATACACTCCAACAACGGCACCAACATGCACGGTGACAACAAGGAGAACCGAGAGGCCTTCCGAGAGGAGGCCAGTCGCCGAGGCATCGTGTGGCGCTTTATAACGCCACCAGCACCGCTCTTGGGAGGCACCTGGGAAGGTCTCGTCCGCTGCTTGAAGTCCGCGCTATGCACTGTGCTCCTTGAAAAACACCCGCACGATGAGGTGTTGTCCACACTGTTGTGTGAGGCAGAGAACACCGTAAACAGCCGGTCATTCAAATCAAATCAAATCAAAATATTTTTATTTCACATAAACCTACATGGGCACTTATGAAACGTCAGAAGCTAGGTGCACGGTTCCAATTGGTCGTTTCCTGTGGAGAAGAGCCGGCAAGAAACTCCACGGTTATTCTTTTAAAAATAGTTGACTTTTACAATTATCTCAAATTACAGTGTTAATAGGTATGGGAGGACAGTGTAGGCCTGTCGATAAGTACTTAACAAAAAAAAAACGAAAAGGAAAGGTCTACAAAAGATCTAGTCTATTAAGCCTACAACGTTCTCACATTCACAACGTACACAAGAATCCATGTAATATAATATTAAAATAATAAAAATAAAAACCTATTTAAACCAAATGACTTGTTTTCCGTTGTATACTCGTATACAATAATAATGTAAATAGTAATGTCAAAAAAGTATATCTAAAAAATAATAACAATAAACATTGTAATTTGGGAGCAGTTAATAGACATTTACATAGTTATGCCATTTCTGATGTACCAGGGAAGCCACATGTGCAGAAGGAATTATTGCCAAACTTCCTTGTCTTTAACGTAGTCTTTAATCTTATAATATGCGTTTTTGATAAGGACACGTTTGATGTGGATTTTGAACTTTCCATCTCTAAGTTCTGTAACTGACTTTGGCAACTTGTTATAAAGGCGGATACTGTTGATAACAAATGATTTGCTTGTTTTTGTTAATCTAAATTTGGGTATCACAATTTCATGTTTTTGACACACGTTTCCGTAGACAGCGAAGACGACCAGTCGATCACACCGAACCACTTCTTACTCGGTGGATCGGCTAGACTACCATCACCTGGCGTGTTTACCGAACACGACATAGACAGCAAGAGAATATGGCGACGATCACAGATACTCGCCGAGATGTGGGAGCCGCATAGCCGCGGGCCCCGGACTACAGGTGGGCGACCCCATTCTCATCGCAGACTGCCAGCTTGCCGCAACACATGGCCGCGAGGTCGTATAGTCGCCGTGTTCCCCGGGGCCGATGGAGAAGTCCGGACCCCTGAGGTGCGCACTGCCGGCGGCACCTTGAAGCATCCGGTGAAGAAGCTCGTCCCACTACCGAAGTGACCAGGAGCAGAGGCGTCGAGGTGGCGAGCGTCGCGGCAGCGAGCGCTGCGACTACGGTGGTCACTCACCGGCGTGATGCAGCGCCGCGCCGACGTCGCCACGAGTTTTCGCTGCACTGCACGGCGGGAGAGATGTTCGCGACGATAAGTCATCACATAGTGTTATCGTAGTGTTTTTGAAAGTAACTTAAATTCAGTGTTCGTGACGGTATGTCACCATAGTGTTTTTCTCCGTCCTAGTGTTGCTCCCTTGTAACTACGACACTATTTGCTAGCGACTGTTTTCGGGGGCCCATTATGGAGTGTTCAAGTCGCCCCCTGCCATTTTATCTGTGTATTTTATATAAAACATTGGTCAGGCAGGGGCCATAGTCTTTCTATAGTTCTAGATAACCAGTTCAATTTAGCCACCCAAGCCCATAATCCAATATCTTTGTTTCCATATTCCGCAATAGTCCTACACCAACCGAGGTTTGTCCTTGGGCGCACTTGCATAGTGTGAACTTGTGAACAGGAATAATCGTCGGTTGGTGCCTCATTTAATGAAAAAACGTCTAACGGGCCTCTGCTAGTTGGCTTCGGCCTCTCGTAGGCCTACCAAAGGTCCGGGACAACATGTTCATATATATACCGACCAATTTTTTGCAGTTTGAGAATTGACCGTAGCATATATCGATGTACGAGTATGCAACGGTCAATTCTCCAACTGCAAATTTAAATTGGTCGATTATAACTCGTTAACTTGTAAAGCCTCCCTAGCCGTGATACTACTGCCATGAATTTTGCACTTTAATGCTTAATATTACGCAAGTAGATCCTTCGATCGAAAAGAGGTGTTCACAAACCCGCAACATTTTTAAACGGCCTATCTAATGATACCCCACACCATGGGGTAGATGAGAAAAACAAATATCATCCTCACTTTTCATGCAAGTGCGGTACCCTAAAAAAAAATATTTTCAAGACTTTAATTTAACACTTTGTCAGCGTTATTAATATGTATACCTGTGCCAAATGACAGCTTTCTAGTACTAAGTTCGCCATGCTTCTTTAGATGTCACTGCTTGTGGTAGAACCGGGGGTCGGGTTGTCTCCTTCCCTCTAATATGGCAAAGGGGGTACTGGCTGATCATTGCGTTGTGCTCGTGAACGGGTGCAGCTTGTGTTGACTGGTTGTCTTGCTGGCCATGTTTATAATTAACTGTTTATTTATTTTGCTTTGATGGTGCTAGTTTATCATTTGTGACTTTCGAATTACAGCTATAGCTTTATGTAAGCGGACACGCCCTTTATGCCTGGAGGCTTTTATTTAAGTATTAAGTTCTGTGTACGTTTTTATGTTGTAATTTTTATTTCTACTTGAGTACAGTTTTTATTATTTTGTTGGCACATACATATATTGGCGTGTGTAACATATGGCAAGTAATTTAATTTTGTGTTTTGTAATGTTAATTACTTTTCATACGATTTGTATAGAATCAAGTTTTTTAACTAAACAGACAGGTGTGCTGCTGGGCAGTTTCTTGCGCCACTTCTTCTTCCCAGCTATAGCACCAGGAAGTGGTGAACGGCGGGCGTTTTTGGGGAACTGTCTATGTAATTTGACGTTCGAAAAGTGCTGATTCTCAGCCTAGTTTGAATAAATGACTTTTAATTTTGATATATGTATGGGATAGAATAATGTCGCCAACCTTCTCGCCAAAACACCATTGACCCGCGTAATTCGGGTTATTGACGATCTTCTCGTGAAGGTCGATGGACTTACATGCCATTTGAGCGAATTCGCAAAAATACTAGTGTAGATTAGAGTAGGCTTTATGCTGTTTTATATTTTAAATATTGTCTTTTTATATTTAGGGAAGTAGTTATACTTTTACATAGATGACGTTTTAGAAAAAGCCTTTTTCAGAAAAGTTATGAGTAAACGACGCCCTACAAAGTGAAACTTTTTCTAAAACTCTATATATCATTTTTTCAATGACTTTATTTCAACAGAAACATAGTTTGTACTGACAATAATAGATAATCTTAACAAAGCAATATCTGCGTGTAAGTGTGTGTATAAAATAATAAGTTGAAGCAGTAAATCTTACAAACAAATATAAAATTTAAATTAGCTATGACTAACTACTTATACATTAATATACATATGTATAAATAAGTAGAAAAAACAGAAACAGGTCTTATGGCCTCGTAGAGGGTGGGAAAGGGATCATCGCACTCTCACAGAGATATCATCACCGGGATCAACGTTCAACACGGCCTGGGTCAGTAGCATGAGTATGTGTAGCGCAATGAGCGGCGCAGTGTGGCGTCACAGTGGCGCTACATGCGGCGCGGTGTGACGTCACAGTGGCGCAACGAGCGGTGCGGTGTTACGTCACAGTAGCACAACTTGCGGCACGGCGTGACGTCATTGTGGTGCAACTCCTTAAAGCCGCCTTAAAGACTCTCGCCCAGAGTCTTGCCGGCTAGCGGCGGCGTGTCGCAGACGCCAGGCTGGCTGCCGCGCGGCGTGACGTCACAGCACGGCGCGACGTCACAGCGCGGCGCGACGGGCGGCACGTGCGGGCGCCAGGCGCACAGGTAGGTGCTGGTGAACAGCACGGAGCCACTGAGTGGGCCCACCCAATACACCTGCACACAACACACGTCACCTGATATAATGTCGTAGCTACCAGCAGGCACATTGTTAGTACTGTTCTTGTTAATTAATGGATATGAGGATCTTCCACAGGTCTGATCGAGTCGAAATTTAGTATTCAAATTAAAAGTTTGTACGTGCCCAGTAGTTTAAACGCATGCGAACTAAGCGACAAGTGAACTGTGATCAGCGCGTCGACTGCGAGTAATACTAACCACTCTAAAGTGGCGTCTCAACTTGCGACTGTTCGCAACAACCTGGTTACCTAACGTAGGAAGAATTGCTGGGTGTTGAGAAGGTAGTGGGATGATACATATAAACTAGTCTTAGGGATCAGAAGCATAATGTTTTTTTTTTAAGAAAATACAAAATGGCCTACAGTTATTTAAATTAGAAAAACCGTTACAAGATAATATTTCAATATGATCAGTAGTACGCGTCCGTCACATTTGAGCTTCGCAGCAAAAGTGACCGAGGCGAGTGAGCACACGGCTCATGGTGTGTCACCCCTTCCACTGACAGTGTCATCGCAGCGACCCGATGTCCCCGCCCTCTCTGCTGTCAAATCCTCTAAGACTAGTTACCTAATTAGTTTGAAAATCACTATTTTTTTTATATCTCAAATAATTTGTAAATTATTTCCCTGTCGACATTACTGTTCCATGAGCACGCCTAATTAGTTTATTAATTTTGTTCCTCCTTCGACAGCTGATTAAATGAAAATGTTTTCCTTGTAATTTTTACGATAGGCGTAAAAAAGTTCTAAGTGTAATTTTGAGATAAATGATAAATGTCCAATATCCAAGTTCATATTAGAGGAGATTAGTCCAAAACCGGGTATGGGGTACAGCGTCAGGACTAGCCAGCGGTGATAACTTTTTGCTTGCGAGCCAAGCTAGTCGACGAGTTTTGATGAGTAACTGTGGGAGTGATTTCGTGAAAAGGGACGGAAGTGACAGCTTGAGCATGGAAGTAATTACTTTTTAATAGCATATAATTAGTAAGAACTGTATATTAGCATAAAATTAGTGTACTCATGGAATTAGTAAGTTCTATATAGATTATACATAATATTATAGATAATTTTAATATATTTTATGTATGTATGTATTTGTTGTATATATGTGAATGGTACACCACAGACTACCTGCAGTATTGTCTCTCCTATCCCCCCTAATCCATCCAAAGGTTGTCTTTAAAAGATCGCTTTTAGCGATAAGACC
The DNA here is from genome assembly GCA_905333075.3 of Atethmia centrago. Taxonomy (NCBI): domain Eukaryota; kingdom Metazoa; phylum Arthropoda; class Insecta; order Lepidoptera; family Noctuidae; genus Atethmia; species Atethmia centrago. The sequence goes on along the minus strand of HG995378.1, from coordinate 748,438 downwards.
GCCCATTGTGTCACCCTATGTAAAATTTCTACATTTATAGCTGTAATTTTTATGGTGTACATAATAAAGAGTATTCTATCTATCTATACGTAAAGGCGGCTACTAGTAATGAATAATTATTCGAATAAATATTTCAGTATACACTGTTACATTTTGATCGTTTTAATCCCGTGGAGGGTCGATCCGGTGCATGAAACACTATCGATTTGTGAAGATAAAATTAAAAAATAATATTACTTTTTCTTTTAAACTCGAATGAATTGTCGCATTAGTGAAAAAACAATGCGAACCATTAGTAAGTACCATTCGAAACTCATTTCGTACCATAGGATTCGTGTGTGTGTATGTAGGAAATGATATTCAAAGTGAAAAACACTAATACTTACAAACCATTTCACAAAAGACGCGTAAGCGCAGTCCACGTGGACTCGCAAAAAATAGCCAATACTAGACCAAACTCCACCCCCACACCCCATTTGATTGGCAATGCAAAAAGCGCGAGCCCCCCGCACTTCGCGGCCTGCACTCTAAGGAAGGGCAGCACATGGACATAAACAATTCAGTTTCTCTAAGACGTCAGACGTCATCGGCGTATTGTTGTTTACGATCATTGTCGCGCGAAAATAATAGCATCTTCTAATTACGTGTACTCCAACTTGGAGTCCGTTCCCATAGTGCAGTAGTAACTAGAACTTTTTTTTTTTTCAAATCTTTGTAAATAATTTTGATTCACAATTCACAATTTTAAATGCCTACGCCATAACTAGCAGGCCTGTAGGTACTCTAAATTTAGTGAAGTCTGTAGAGCTCTATACTAATGTGCTGGTGAAACCTTTAAACTGTGTAGCTGTCTCCAGCCATTAATTGAATTCTGCAGTGTTACCTTACGTGCGAGATCTATTCGCCCAATGCTATAAATTCCATACATCGGCCTCTTATCCTTTCTTTCAATGTAACTTTTTCGTCTTTTTATCTGGTCTAAAACCTTTTTTATTTGTCATAGGTTAGATTTTAATATTAATTTATTAGAAAATAACTCGAATACTGTTAGATTATTTAGTATTTTAAGTTATTTGATTTCTCAAATGTTTTTATTGAACCAGCCCGAGTGACAGAACCTTGCCACTTTTTTTTTTGGGTGGGAAATCCTCAAATAACTTCTCCCGCTCTGAGCGGAGCGGGAGGGTGTGTCAGACTCTTACTGACTAAAACCCACCCGTATTCCTTCCGTTGCCTGTGTTGCCAGGGGCCTCGGTGACCCTTTGGTACCTTCCCGCGACCTCGGCAGGCATCGGCCCCCTACGCTTTTGCTGACGACATCTCTTTGAGGCGCACGTGGAATACAACGCGCCGTCAACCCCGGCCTGGTCCTTCCCGGACGGTGAGCTACCCATTGCTTACCGTCCGCAAGCCCGCGCCTACGGTGGCCGGAAATCTGCCCGGGATTTCCGACTCCCAGGGTGTCTCCTGCGGCGGCTACGGACGTGAGGGCGCGAAATTTGCCTTTCCCTCAACCGTCTCACCTCCTCCTTTGCGAGCGTTACTGCTTCGCAGAAGGAGGTGACGGCTGCCCATGCCCTCTCGCTGCGTATCATGGCCAGAACCAGGGCCGGACGCGAGAGATCTCTGCTCCCGATCGCCTCCACGAGGACACGGTGGTGCTCAGCCCAAGCTGGGCAGACCTGCACCGTATGCTCCACCGTGTTCTCCTGGCGATGCACACAGTGGTGACACCCGGGCGTTTCCTCCCGCCTTATCCAACACAGGAACCTCCCGAAGCTGCCGTGTCTGGTGAGGACCTGCGTTAGGCGGAAGGTGAGGACGCCGTGATGCCTCTCTAGGCACTCCTCAAAGAGGGGACTTATCGCCGCAATCGTGGCGTACCCAGCACTGGGTTGCGACAACCGTACTCTCCATGTCGCCATGAGATCCCGCTGGAGCTCCGTCCACCGTGCCGCGATTTCTCGCGGCAGCGGAGTTGCGCCCCGGCGTTTTACCTCCTCGCGCCACTCCCATACGTGTGCGAGGACTTTTGCCTCCAGATCCCATGGCGGCAATCCGGCAAGGAGGCTCGCTACCTCACAGGAGACCGTGCGGTATCCCCGGACCATCCGGATGGCCATGACCCTTTGGGCCGCGCTCAACCGGCGAGCTGGCCGCAGCGCCAGGGAACGCGCCCATACAGTAGCCCCGTGCCTCCGCACGCGACTGAGCCTGCCGGGGCCGCCAGCCGACCCCAGGACATCGACTTGACCCACGACCGACCTCGACCCCAAAGGAAGAGGGGTAAGCGCGCTGGATCCTCACGCCAACCGCTACCGGCGAGAAGCACCCAGACGGGTACCTCCGATCCGCAGCCTGGACCAAGCGGTACAGGGCCGGTGAAGAGGGAGCGCCCCGACGACTCGGCCTCACCGAGCACGCTTCAGGGGGACGCCAAACGCGTGAGGGTCCACTCCGCCCAGGGAGTGCAGAGGACCTACGCGCGAGCCACAAAGGACATTCCTGCGCGGCTGGCCGTAGCAATCTGCTTCCCTACCCCCTCTAGAGACCTGACCAAGGAAGAGGCCATACACATCAAGACCAAACTTGAGAGCCTTATGCTGGACACGGACTCCACATCGCAGCTCCCTGCCTTCCGCGGCTACCCTCGGGTAGCGGAAGGCACCGTGCAGTTGTGGTGTGAGGACGACCATGCTCTGACCTGGCTGACTCAGAACGTGCCCCGTATACAACTCCCAGACACCGACCTTACCCTAACGGTAATGAAACAGACCGACGTGCCGACCCGTGCCCGAGCCTCACTCTTCGTCCCACGCTACAAGGGGGACATTGCCCGGCTCCAAAGTATTCTGATTCGTCAGAATACTTGGTACGACATAGGCAAGTGGTCGCTGCAAAGGGCAACTACCGTCGGTGGCGACAACTATGGGACATATTTGACCCTAGGTGTACCACCGGAGGAAGTTGAGAAGGTCCTAGCCCGGGAGCGTCGGATATCGTACCTGCTTGGGTCGATATACGTACGCTTCTGGCCCACGACCCAACCCCCTGACACCGCGACCCAACCCCCTGCCACACTGACCGAAACAACGACGGACCTGACTGTGACGATACCGACGTCAACAGACACACTGGACACGGACATGGACAGATTGGAGGAGGTCATGGCCCGAGCGGCAATGGCCGACGAAGACGAAGCCATACCGCCAACATCGCCCGGCTGGAACGAGCAACTGTTAGCCTCGTCACCGGGCGGTCAACACGACGACCAGCATAGGGCGGAGGGAGCGGAGGGATTGTCCGATGGATCCATCTCCGACTAACTCCACCCCACCGTCGCCATCGCCCCCCCTCAACATCATACAGACAAACCTCCAGCATAGCCAGACTGCCACGGCTAGTTTACGCAGGGCGCTGGAGGTAACACCCCGAACCATCGCACTGATCCAAGAGCCTTGGATCAGGAATAATAAAATATGTGGCCTCGGTAACATCGGAGGTAAGCTGATCCTGAACACACACAGCGCAGACAAGCCAAGAACCTGCGTCTACATACCCAAAGGAATTCCTATCACACCACTTACTCAATTCTGTTCCAGAGACTTAACAGCTGTCAAGCTCCACAGCGATGGTAGCGCTCCAGATGTTGTACTGGCCTCGGTGTACATGCCAGGCGAGGACGCAAACTGTCCTCCAAAGGAGATGGCCGACCTAGTGCAGCACTGTGAGCGCGCCAAACTGGAGCTGATAATCTGCACCGATTCGAACGCTCACCACCCTCTATGGGGCAGCGACGCACCGAATTCCAGAGGAGAGGTATTATCCACCTATTTATTTTCTACTAATCTTAACATCATTAACCGCGGCTCTGAACCCACTTGGGTCACAGTCCGAGGACAAACGATCATAGACTTAACACTTGCTACAGAAAACGCGACTAACTTTATTATGAACTGGCACGTATCGGACGAGCCATCTTGCTCGGACCATAGGAGGATACGCTTCACAATAACTACCAATACAAAGAAACCAACACCAAGGCGGAACCCGCGGCGCACCGATGTACCCGGGTTTAAACGTCTACTAGCCTCTCTATTAGATAGACACCTATCACAGGTAACTATAAGAGACCAAACGCAACTGGAATACACCGTGACAAAGTTATCAGAATATATAACCGAAGCATACCATGCATGCTGCAAACTAAGAGCGCCAAAAACCAAGGGCGAGAGGAACCCCTGGTGGAACGCAGAACTTAGTAAACTCAGAGATGCATTGCGGAAACAATTCAACAGAGCCAAAAACACCAGACTCCCGGACGACTGGGAACTATACAAAGAAACCCAATATGCATACAAAAAACAGATTAGAACCGCCAGGAGATCTGCTTGGCGGAAATTCTGTGAATCCATAGAGACAAATAACGAAGCCGCTAGGGTAAGGAAGATCCTGGCAGCAGACCAGGACCGAACTCTTGGCGCGCTGAAAAAGCCTGATAATTCATACACACTAACCGACCAGGACACCAGTAAGGTCCTTCTCGAAACCCACTTCCCAGACTGTAGACTCCTGGAGGATGGGAGGTGGGAGGCTGAACCAGAATGGACCCCAACGGATCAGGACTGGTCCACAGCCCGCAACATAATAACAGAAGACCGGTTAAGGTGGGCTATTGACACCTTTCAGCCGTACAAGTCCGCAGGGCTGGATGGCATTTTCCCAGCCCTGCTGCAGTGGGGGGTAAATCATCTGGTGCCATTGCTGACGGAGATTTATCGAGCCTGCATGGCACTCAGGTACATACCCCTCGCGTGGCGCGAGGTGAAAGTCATTTTCATACCGAAACCTGGCAAAACCGACTATACACAACCCAAAGCTTATAGGCCTATAAGCCTCACATCCTTTCTACTGAAGACCCTCGAGAGACTTTGCGATAGACACATTCGAGACGGACCACTTCGAGCCAAACCCCTCCATAAACAACAGCATGCGTATACCACAGGCAGATCAACAGAATCCGCGCTGCACAGCGTGGTTTCCAAAATCGAATGCGCAGTGGATCACAAATGCTCAGCACTGGCCGCCTTCATTGACATCGAAGGCGCCTTTGACAAAACGATGTTCAAAAGTATCAACACGGCCCTTGACAGGCACAGCATAGACCAGACCATAAGTGGCTGGATCTCAAATATGCTTAAACTGAGAGCGGTACAAGTCACAGTGAACGACACCACCAGGGCCATAGTGGCGAAGGGCTGCCCACAAGGTGGCGTCCTCTCGCCACTCTTATGGAACCTGGTTGTCGACAGTCTTATCAAAACACTCAACGATAAAGGTTACTTCACCGTAGGCTACGCGGATGACTTAACCATAATAATAAACGGCACCCACGAGAATACCCTGTGCAACCTTATGCGCCAAGCCTTAAAAATAGTAGAGGTTTGGTGCAATAAGCACCAACTATCAGTAAACCCTACAAAAACCGAATTGGTTCTTTTCACAAAGAAGAGGAAATTGCCGCTACTACAGCTACCACGATTCTTTGGAACCACCCTAAGCCTATCAACTGAAACCAAATACCTGGGCATTTTCTTGGACAAACAGTTGAATTGGGCAAAACACACCAACTACATCATTACAAAAGCCAGCATATCACTGTGGCAGTGCAAAAGACTGCTCGGCAGGAACTGGGGAATTAACCCCAAGATTACCCACTGGCTATTCACCACGGTCATCCGGCCAACTATCACATACGGCTCACTAGTCTGGTGGCCCAGGACAGACCTGAGCACAGCCCAAAAAGATCTCGAAAAACTGCAACGGTTTGCTTGTGTAGCAATCACAGGCTGTATGAGAACTACGCCCACCGCCGCCCTACAGGCGATGCTTGGAATGCCGCCTCTGCACCTCATCGTGCGAGAGGAGGCAGCCCTGGCCGCCTTTAGGCTTAACATAACAGGGACCCTGAGCAAAGACTCTAGAGTCAAGCACATACGCATAAGGGAGGATGCGATCAAACGAAGACCGATGATGGCATCACCCTGCGACAGAGCCCCAAAACTACACTGTTTCCAAAAGCACTACAACATAATACTCACAGAAGAACGGTGCGACTATTCAGGCCCGCATGAGGTAAGAGTATACACCGATGGATCAAAGACCAACTCCGGAACCGGAGCTGGCGTTTTCTCACACGACCTTAACATAGATATATCCTGTCCGCTGGGAATGTTCAACACCGTCTACCAGGCGGAATGTGTGGGCATTATACAAGCGGCGTATGCCATAGAAGCCAGGAGAGTTACTGACACTCATGTACGTATACTCTCCGACAGCGCCTCAGTTCTCCAATCCCTAGGGAAGAAACATAATACCTCGAGATTAACACAAGAATGTCACAATGCGCTAGAACGTATAACGGTATTGAACCGCAACACAGTGACACTGCAATGGATAAAAGGACACAGTGGATCCCTGGGCAATGACGCAGCTGACGAACTAGCCAGGAAAGCATCCGGCACGTCAGTCTGCGGACCAGAGCCAATCGTGCCCATCCCCTTCAACCAACTACGCAGGTGGCTACAGGAGCTCACCCACACACAAGCGGAGAGCTGGTGGTCCTCGGTACAGGGGTGCAGACAGTCCAGGGAGGCTATGCCATCCTTGGATGGCAAGTTAACCAGGCGCCTGTTACGCCTGAACAGGACCGGCCTGCGCCTGTTGACGGGGACCATCACGGGCCACTGCTCGCTAAACAAACACTTCCACACAATAGGCATAACGGACAGCCCTCTGTGCAGGGCTTGCATGGAGGCAGAGGAAACCGTTGCGCATGTGCTCTTCGAATGCACAGCCGTCACCCACATTAGAACAGAAACCCTCGGGGCACCTAGATCCTACACAGAGGTTCTAAACAGACCAGGAGATGTTATCAACTTCTGGAGGAAGGTGGGCTGGTTGGAATAACCACCAAAAAACGGCCGCCATGGCCCACGCACAATGGTCCACTTGAAGGACTAAGTGCGGAAACCAAACCCTCTAACATAACATAACATAACATAACAGTAGCCCCGTAGAGGGCCATGAACCGCATGACCCCTGCGTAGAGCCTTCGGCAGGAAGCGTTTGGACTCGTGATGTCAACCCCTCCAACCGTTATTTGGGACCCCGACGGTGGCGCGTTCCGAGGACCATGGCCCTTGCGCCAGGACCAACGTGTCGTTAGCATAGCACACTACGCTGATGACACTAGGGAGGTCGGCGCGCAGTACCCAGTCGTATCCGATGTCCCACAGATGCGGCCTCAGGACCGATCCCTGTGGGACACCACACGACATCTCTTGCCAGTTCCACACTCCCTGATGACCCGGGTAGATGACAGCCCTGTCCATCAGATAGGCCTCGACCACACAACAGAGATAGGTCGGCATCCGGTGGTACCGGAGTGCCTCCCTGATGCAACTCCAGGGCAGGGTATTGAAGGCATTGGCCTGCCGTAAGGGCCCGCACGCGCATAATGGCATTCACTGTAGAGCTCCCCCTGTGGAAACCAAATGGGCTCTCCGCCAAATCCGGCCCCACCCGCACCAGCCGCCTTACGAGGCATTCTGCAATGACTCTTTCAAAGAGCTTGCTCATCTCGTCGAGCATCACGATGGGCTGATAACCGGATGGAGAGTCCGCAGGGCGCCTCGGCTTCTTTATGAGGACCAGTTTCCCCGTCTTACAACCAAGTGGAAACTGGCCCCTCATCAAGCATGTGCTTAGGAGCCCCCTTCGTCGAAGCCTAAGATACTAAGCGAAAACGTCAAATCATATCACTGCAACGTCGTGATAAACAATATTGCACACATACAAAGGTTTTGGGAAGACTGCAGACAGCAACGTATCAACATATCGAAGGAGGATCACCAGTGCATTCAGCAGTATCAGACTGAAACGTCGCGACGAAAGAATGGCAGATATGTTGTAAGACTATCTTTAAAGCCAGAAATAAAGGAAAACAGGAGAATCAAAACCGAAGGCGATCGCACAATTTTATCAATTGGAAAAGAAGTTAGAAAAGAACCCTAAAGTTGCGCAAGATTACAAAGCATTCATCGATGAATACATCTATTATGTGTGCACACATAAAAATTAGCCAGATTGCATTTTACCTTATCTATGTGTATTGACACCGGCACTACGTGTAGTGTTTAATGCGTCGACAAAAACATCAACTGGCCACTGTTTAAATGATTTCATGTACAGGGGCCCACATTTCCAACAAGATTTATTCACGTTCATTCTGAACTGGAGACAACATATATTTATGCAATTACAGCGGATATCGAGAAAATGTTCAGACAAATCTACTGTCATGTCGGAGTCATCACAAGAGCAATTACGTGCATACGAGCTAACAACAGTCACATATAGCACCAAATCTACACTATTTCCTGCCATGATGACTCTGAAGTAAATAGCAGAAGATGAATGCACAAGATATCTTGCTGCGGCCGCAGGTGTTGAAACATTTTTCTTCATGGATGACTTGTTGGCTGGACATCATAGCATCGAAGAAGCTAAGCAACGAAAAACTGATCTAACCCAGTTACTCAGATCGGGTGGATTTAGTTTGAGAAAATGGGCGTCTAATAAACACGACATATTACGTAACATAACCTCAAACACAGCGAATCGTTTGAATTCAAACATCAAGAGGCAGCTAAAATATTGGGCCTGCGCTGGCACCCGCTCGACGATCAATTCAAGTTCGAAATAAAGATAGACACAAAATCAACGACTCCAGCTACTAAGAGGTCACTATTGTCAAATATATCAAATATATTTGACCTACTAGGCTGGCTGGCGCCGGTCTCGACCAAGCTAAAACTTTTATTACAAAATGTCTGGTCACTAACCCAACAATGGGACGACAAAGTACCAGCACATATCAACGAGCAATAGCAGAAGATCAAGAAAGATCTACCAAACTAGAGCATATCAAGGTTTTGCGATGGCTACAAAAAGTATTACATTACTTTAATTACTACGAAAATAAGTAATACTACGAAAAGTATTATATTACTTTAATTATTGTGAATGTGAGCACTATGTGGGTCATTTTTATTTATTTCTTGTTGTTTTTTTTTTTTTAATTTCCCTTAGTTTTAATGATGGTCTGGCATTTTGAGTTCTTTATGCGGCCAACCCAATTGTCCTTTCCTTGGTACTGTTCGTCGAGTCGTTGAGCTCCTTAAGTTTTGAGTTGAGCTACACGATTACTGACAAATGCTTGCACTGACTGGGCAGGTCCACTCAAATTTGTGTGGTTCTTTCCTCAAAAGACCATTTCAGACATAGATCTACATGGTCCTCACATGATCTGACCAAGATTATGTCTGGACTTTAAAAGAGACTTTGACCCTTGAGTTTGTTTCGTCATTTCTTCTCAGGGGTAGTCAGATAGGAAATGTCGACTCCATCTAGCTTATTTTTTAATATGACGTGTAAAAGTGATTCTCATATCCTATTTACAGAATAAACAATTTCATTTCATTTCAATTTCATTTCATTTCATTTCATTTCATTTCATTTCATTACAAACACAACATAACGCAGAAATTGAACTTCGTGGCTTCTGTGACGCATCCACAAAAGCGTATGCTTGCGAAATTTATTGCAGGATCATCAAACAGAACAATCATAGCAATTCAACTCGTGTGACCATATTAGCAAGAAAATCAAAACTTGTCCCTGTCAATAAAGCGATATCATTACCATGATTGGAGCTTAGCGCAGCGCGTTTATTATCACTTCTGATGAAAGTAACAAACACTTTACAGAAACACAACATCAAGAAATGGTCAGATTCAACAGCTGTCCTGGGCTGGCTTCAGGGAGACCCAAATCGCTAGAGGTCATTTTTCATAATTTGATAAAAATGAACATAACCAACAAACTACGCAAACTACGCTACCAATAAGCTACGCAAGACGAAATGAAAAAAAAAACAATACAAACTAACGTAATTCAACAAAATGATGACATAGCTAAAACATATTAAATAAAAGTAGCGATATCAACAGAGCGACGCGAATTCAAAGTTGGAGTTTGCGCCCAATAACACGGAACCAACACAAACCGAAATTTTTAACCATCGGCGAAATGAAGAAATATCATCATAAAACAAATCCAACAGTTGGAATTCAGAGAAGATATCATCCAGTCTCCAGAAACAAACAAGTCAGCGCAAAAAATAAACTGTTGATGTTGAACCCGTTCCTGGATCAAGAAGGCTTGCTGAGTTAGCGGGAGGGTCACTAACGCGAATATCAATCAAAATATGAGACATCGACTCGTCATACCTAGAAACTCATATCTCAGTAACCTGCTGATTGACCAAGGACATCGGATGACGTACCATGGCAGAGCACGAATCACGCAAGCTTGGCGGTGTCAACAATACTGGATTCTAGGCGGGAATCGAGCAATCAAGAAACGCCTTAGAACATGTATCAATTGCAGACGTCACGATCCAATCAAACAAGAGCAGTTGTAGAGTGAGAACTGAGAGTGATAGAAAAGTCGTGATGCAGGCAAGTCTCCCATAGACTTGCCTGCATCACGACCTTTCTATCACTCAGGGGTTGACTACACTGGCTTTGTCAACGTTAAAACCGACCGAGCGGCCGAGGAATAAAGACGCCAAAAGGATACATACTCGTAGATGTGTTCGTGTCCATAGCTACGAAAGCTGTGCATCTAGGATTAGTCTCGGATCTGAGCTACTCAACATTCTTACTCGTATCAGCAATACGCAGAATGTCAGCAAGAAGACGCACCCCAAAACATACACAGGGTGTCCGGTAATTAATGGATAACCTTGAAATAGTTCATGGTAGAACTAGTGGCTTTTTAGAAAAAAAATACAAATAAAAAAAAAACAAGTAGTACCAAAGATATGTTTTTTTTTTAAATAATATCGATGTTTTTGTTACCTTATTTTATATTCTTGTACACCACGACCACAAATTAATTAATTCCATTGGTTTTTTATTGATACAGTAATTTACGTTAACTGTGCTGATAGATAAGCAATAAATAGTATGACTGCTATTACACGTTTTTTTTTTAAAACAAGTTGAATTATTGTGCAGACTGTTAAGAGATTGAACGCATCATCCTCGGCCTCAGGGTCAATTGCGCCGTGGGTTGGGATGGCATTTCTGCTGCCTTGATCAGGGCTGCCCGCGACACTAATCTCTGTTATTTCGCACATATTTAATCTTGTACTCACATCAGGAGTATTCCCGGCTGTCTTTAAAAGAGCACTTGTACATCCCATCTACAAGAGTGGGGACAGGGGCAGTGTCAATAACTACAGACCTACATCTGTTCTTACAATTTTATCCAAAATGTTAGAAAACATCATAAATAGTCGACTACTTAATTGCCTTAACCCACAGAATATAATTTCAGCGAACCAATACGGTTTTCGATCAGGTAAAAGTACAGAAGATGCAGTGTTAGAAGTAACTGTAACTATAGCAAAAAATATAAATAATAAACTCAAAACAATAGCAATTTTCCTAGACCTTTCAAAAGCTTTTGACACTGTCTATGTTCCCCTCTTGCTTGAAAAATTGGAACGAATTGGTGTTAGAGGAGTGTGTCTAGACATTTTTAGGAGTTACCTGAGTGAGCGTTCTCAAACCATAATGATAGGAAATCACGTAAGCAAACAGCAATTTTTAACCTACGGAGTCCCGCAGGGTAGTGTCCTTGGACCTACTCTGTTTCTTATTTACATAAATGACCTATGTAATCTGCCCCTAACTAAGGCTATAATTATAACCTACGCGGACGATACCGTCATGCTCATTCATGGTAAGGATTGGTTGGAAACCCGCGCATATGCAGAGTCCACTCTACTTGTTGCAATGAAATGGTTAAATAAAAACCTGCTAACTCTCAATGTAAAAAAAACCAAGTTCATCACATTTGCTCCAAGTAAAGTCTCTCAACCTCCTTCTCCCTATACTTTGACGGCGCATAAATGCGGGTTAATATCAACTGATTGCAGCGGTTTTGCTCAGATTATGCGCACTCATAGTATCAAATATTTGGGTGTTTTAATAAATAGTACGCTGACATGGAAGGAGCAAATTGAGGCTCTGGTTTCCAGGGTCAGAAAACTAATATTTGTTTTTAAAAACCTGCGAACATCTGCTGATTTTACCACACTACGAGCAGTTTACTTCGCTCTGGCGCATTCTATCCTAAACTATTGTGTTGCCGCTTGGGGTGGGGCTGGAAAGTGCTTAATGCTCCGTCTGGAAAGGGCACAGATGGCAGTGTTAAAAGTCATGACTCACAAACCTCACAAAACTAAGCTCCGCAGCATACGCTGTTAGAAAAATTCTTAATTTAACTGATATAGAAACAGCCCGTTTAGTGTACTTTCGCTATTTTCATAGTGTAATGTCGTACGCTATCCTATTGTGGGGAAATGCCGCTGACATTCAGACTATCTTTGTTTTGCAGAAAAGAGCTGTTCGGTCAATTTATAAATTAAGTCCGAGACACTCTCTCAGAGAGAAATTTATGTTAATGTAATGACTGTGCCCTCTCAGTACATTTTTGAAAATCTTTTATATGCCCATAAAAATATAAAATTGTTTAAAAAATACAGTGATATCCACAATATAAATACTAGGAACAGACACAAATTTGTTGTACCTACAACAAGGCTCAAGGAAATAGGTGGCTAATTCAGATGTCAATGTACACGTTTTTATAATAAACTTCCAAGCCACGTTCAAGATCCAAGCCTTAATAAATTCAAATCATTTATTAAAAGTAAGTTGTGCCAGAAAGCCTTTTATACCGTTAAAGATTATATTGAGGACAAAAAGGCTTGGGATTAAGCTGCGCCAATTATTGTATACTGAAACTTTTATTTTATATAAGTACACTTTTGACATATTTACTTTGTGGAGTTCAATATATTGTTTGGAATTTAATATTTCCTTGTAAAGTATTATATGGTTTTCAATTATTGTGAATGTGAAGCATATGTGGGTCATTGTTTTTTTTTTTTTTCTCATTTAGTATTTATCATGGTTTGGCAGTTTGAGTAATTTATGCGGCCCAACCAAAGGTTCTTTCTTTGGATCCGATGAACAATATTCATCGGATCGTTGAGCTCCTTAAGTTCTGAGTTGAGCTGCATGATTACTGACAAATGCGTGCACTGACTGGACAGATCCACTCAATCTGTATGGTTCTTTCCTCAAAAGGATCATTTCAGACACCAATCTACATGGCCTTCACCTGATCTGACCAAGATTATGTCTGGACTTTAAAGGACACTGTGACCTCTGAGTTTGTTTCAGCCTTTCTTCTCAGAGTAGTCAGATAGGAAACGCCGACCTCATCTAGCTTTATTTTAAAAATATGATTGACGTGTAAATGTGTTTGTACAAACCTACTTACAGAAAGTAAATCATTTATCATTTATAGTGATTAATAAAATGAATGAAAATGGAGAATAACAGTGGAGAAAGAATACCGCCTTGTGGAACACCAGCATTCAGGACGCGCCAACTCTATGAGCTCTCATCATCGCAAACCGACTGCTGACGACCCGGAAGCTAAGAAGAGAACCATTCCAGGGCCTCGGGTGAAACCATAAGATGAGAGAGGATAGGAAGCAGAATATCATGACTGACGGCATTAAAGGCATTGGAGAAGTCAATTAATACCAAAACGGTAACCTTGGTATCCTCCATCGCTTCTCCAATGTCACCAGTCACTTTAAGAGAGGCTGTACTGTGCCCAGGCCTGAATCCAGACTGAAAAGAGCTAACAAGGTTGTTCTGGTGAACAAACCCCGTAAACTCCTCCTCAAGCACTTTAAACAAGAATAGGAGTATGGAAACAGGTCGAAAGTGGCTGGGTTAAACCCCTAGGGAGTTCACTCCTAGGGAGTGGGCGGATATAGGCCATACGCCACAGGGATGGGAATTGTCCGGAATCACGAGAAAAGTTGATGATGTGGGTAATCGGATGGAGAAGGATATCGAGGATCCAAACGACCATACTACGGTTGATGCCGTCATAGCCCACAGCCTTAGATTTTATGGAAAGGATGATCTTTTTAATTTCTTCCAAGGTGACCAGAGTGAAGTGAAATGGTTCTATTATGGGACTAGCTAAGCCAGTTATGAAATCGACCGTCTGGGACAACACTTGGGTATCCAAATGACAGGTGGTTGTGAAGTGACGGTTGATATCATCAAGGCCAATCATATTAGAAAATTCCACATGACGTGGTCTACCGATACCAAGAGTACCAAGGAACTTCCAGATATCAGCAGGTGAAGAAGAAGATAATCAAATGACAGGTGGTTGTGAAGTGACGGTTGATATCATCAAGGCCAATCATATTAGAAAATTCCACATGACGTGGTCTACCGATACCAAGAGTACCAAGGAACTTCCAGATATCAGCAGGTGAAGAAGAAGATAATTATGTTCTCGAGAATATGGCAGGTTTAGCGTTGCGTATCATCTGATTACACCGATTTCCAGCAGCTATGAAAAAGTTGCGATTTTCTTCACTGCGATCCTTTTTAAATTTACGAAAGGCTCGATCCCTACTCCTCATCCGTCCTTTATGCTACGCCACCTCCCTATGTCTCACCCCTTCTTTTATGTGCCTTTCTGAAACAAATAATTTGACTTTGACTTCGCATCACTCTGGCCATGTGATCACTGAGGTTCTAGCCCCAAAGGGTTGTAAGGAACTGTTTCACTTGCATCGGTGCAATATCTGGCCTCCACGTGGCTAAGTTGTAAAATCAAAATCAAAATCAAAATAATTTTATTTCACATAAACCTACATGGGCACTTATGAAACGTCAGAAGCTAGGTGCACGGTTCCAATTGGTCGTTTCCTATGGAGAAGAGCCGGCAAGAAACTCCACGGTTACTCTTTTAAAATTAATTGGCTTTTACAATGTTCTCAAATTACAGTGTTAATAGGTATGGGAGGACAGTGTAGGCCTGTCGATAAGTACTTAACAAAAAAAAAGAAAAGAAAAAGGTCTACAAAAGATCTAATCTATTAAGCCTACAACGTTTACTAACTAACATCTCAACTAAATAGCGCGCACAACGAGATTGAATTATTAACATTAGAAAATCATAATCTGAAGACACAAAACGAAGAATTTACTAAAAAAAACAATATACAAAAAAATGTTAATAGTCAAGTCAAAGCAAAAGTGACGACGACACCTAAAAATATTATAAAAAAGCTCAAGAAAACCAAACAAACGCATACAATTAACATTACCAAAAATGACTCCATATCGAAAAATAACTTAAATAATGGAAATGGCAGCATTACAAGTAAAATAGTCATACAAGACACAGAAAAATGCCACAATAAACTAAAAAAACCTAAAATATGCTTAATCAGCAGTGAAATCTCAAACAGTTTATATAAAATTGCTACCACTACTAACCTGCAAAATTACGACATGTGCCACTACTGTAAACTTAAATTTGGATTGGAACAATTACTGGATCAAATTGACGGAAAAGTAAAGGACTACACCCACTCTGATTTTTGTATAATTTATATAGGAGAAGAAGACTTTCATAAAACCCGTAATTATATAGAATTAGTGACATTTATAAGAGAAGGATTGCAAAACCTAACCCACACTAACTTTATAATATGTTTACCAACTTTTAAATACATGGAAAACACTAACATTATGTTTAATAGCCGCATCGAAACCTTTAATAATCTTCTGTATATGGACACAATTACACACAGCTATGCACACATCTTAGACTCCAACCTTAATCTGCCCTACAGTTATGATACCTATAACTTACGGTATAAAACCTTAAACAATCATGGCTTAAAAATTGTTATGTCTGATTTGCAAAATCTAATTATGGACTTATGCAACCTGAATATTACGCACTCAGAAGTTGAATACCCCATTCAAAATCAGAATGAAGTCTCAGCAAATTCAAAACCAACAAACGCGCAGTTTTTTCCTTAACAATCTTAACTTATTTCACCAAAATATAGCAGGATTATTAAACAAAACAGATACACTTTTAGTTAAATTAGATGAATTGTTCCATCAAGGAACTTTAATAGACATAATTTGTATAACAGAGCACTTGATCGAAGCTGGCTATGAATATTTAGTTCACATACCGAACTTCAGTCGAGCGGCTATCTTTTCAAGAAATACAAAAAGAGGAGGAACGTGCATCTTTGTCAGAAATGGACTACAGTATAAAGAATAACCGGCTATAGCTAATCAATCAGTTTCGGGTATATTTGAATGTTGTGCTGTGGAGCTAATATCATATAATATCATAATCATTTGTATATATAGGATACCTAAACACAACTTGTCAGTTTTCTACGAAAAATTAGATAATATACTACGAAAACTTAGTCTAAACCCAAATAAAAAAAATATTTTATTTGGTGTTTTCAATATTGGTGTACTTATGAGAAATAAAACTACTTTAGAATTTGAACATTTTCTTCTACAATACAATCTTAAACTAGCACTTTACAACCCCACTAGACTGAGTAGTAAGAGTTGTATCGATAACTTTGCTCACAATTATCAAAAAGAATGCAAGGCAAATATTGTTGATTTTGGTCTCTCTGATCACACATCTCAAATTCTTACAGTGCCTATTGAAAAAACATGTAAAGTAACCCATTGGAAATTCAAAAAGCAAGATATCTCTACGCAGAACCTAATGACGTTTAAAGCTCATCTTGAATGTATATCCTTCTCGCAAGTATATAATGCTAAAGAGGGCTATGAGTCCTATGATAAGTTCATGGATGATTTCCTAATGCTCTATAAGTTATGCTTTCCGGAAAAATAAATGGATATCCCGTGGGATAAAAATCTGCAGTAGAAAACAAAGAGGACTGCTTTGGAAATATAGGTGCAATCCTGACATAAGCAATAAACAAAGCTTTAAAAAATATAATGTATTGTTTAAAAAAATAATACGTTTAACCCAGAAGTCGCAAAATAACCATTTTATAAAGAACTCTCAAAATAGATCGAAGGCAGCCTGGCAAGTAATCTAAATCAAGTTTGCCGCAGGATATAATAACTACCATAAAAAAAGATCAACTTTCTATAACGAATCCTATTGACATATCTAATGAATTCAATAATTACTTTGTTGACGAAATCGAAAATAATATACAAAATGACATGAAGTTGACTAATCAAAATAATATTGTAAATTCGACAGCGCGATCCGTATTTATGTTACCTGTTTCGGCGAACGACATAGTTAAAATAATTGACAATCTAAAAAATACAAACACAATTGGTTATGATGGTGTATCTACTAGAGTCATTCAATATGTTAAAGAAGTTATAGCGCCACCTCTCACACACATTATTAATTTATGCATCACAGATGGCATATTTCCAAAACGTCTAAAAAAAGCTATCATTAAACCTCTATTTAAAAGAAACGACAAAACAGATGTGAAAAACTACAGGCCAATAGCAAAACTCTCAGTACTTTCAAAAATATTTGAAAAAGGAATTTATATTTCAATCTATATGTACTTTGAAAAATTCAACTTTTTCTGCAATGAACAAAAAGGATTTCGTAAAAATTATACCATTAATATGGCATTGTACGATTTATTATCTAATCTTATGACATCAGTTGATAATAATAATCCAGTATGTGCAATCTTTACTGATATGTCAAAGGCATTTGACTATGTGGATCACAAGATATTACTAAAAAAGTTACATGGATATGGCGTAAGGGGCAATGTTCTGAAACTTATTGAATCATACCTTAGTGAGAGATATCAATACACGAAAATATCTAGAATATGTCATAAGACTAAAACGCAGATCATATATAGATCAAAACCAAGACACGTAAGATATGGCGTACCCCAAGGCAGCGTGCTAGGGCCGTTATTATTTCTGATATACATTAATGATTTGCCAAAAACTATACGACACAAAATGATCCTATTTTCCGATGATAGCACAGCTGTTATAAAATGTAATAATGTGACAACTTACCAAAATGATATTAATAAATCCCTTCTCAATATCATTCATTGGATGAATAATAATAACCTTGTAATTAACCTAAATAAAACTAAGGTGATGCAGTGTCAGCAACGGCAACCGCATCTAAATATTGATGTTACTTATAACAACCATAAAATAGAAGAAGTAAATAATGCTAAGTTTCTAGGTATTACCATCGACAGTAAGCTTACTTGGAAACCCATGATAGAAGAGCTTTGTAAATGCCTAAGTAAATCTGCTTATGCACTCTATCAGTTATCAAAAAAGGTAAATAAAGATACGTTACTGGTAGCATACCATGGACTTGTAGCTTCTGTGTTGCGATATGGCGTAATTCTTTGGGGGCAGTCGACTGACCGTGAGCTCGTATTTAGGATGCAAAAAAGATGTGTCAGAGCAATGTGTAATATAAAAACAACGGATAGCTGTAGACCCTATTTTAAGTCTTTAAAAATACTGACCCTTTCAGCATTATACATTTTGGAAACTGCGTTGTTTGTGAAAAGAAACACACAATTATTTGAAAAAAAATCTTCCACTAGAAAAACTCCATTACATGCGCAATATGTAAATAAGCTATGTCATTTAAAATGTAAGACCGCATTGATGCGAAAACTTATATAATGTCATGTTTTTTATGTCATCAGGAATTTTATTAAACACTTTAGGTGCCATACCAAACAAACTTTTTCGCATCACGCATAGATTTAAAAAAAAAAAAAGTATTAAAAAAGCTCTCACTAAATTATTAATTGACAAATGTTATTATACCGTAGACGAATATTTGAACGACCAATTACTAAAATGATGCATTTTTACCTTTAGATAATAAGTACTGTGACTATTTATTCCTTTTAATTATATTAAAATATTTAAGCATGCATAATCTAATGACATCTAATGGGTCACTTATAAATTTGTATGTCATAATTATGACAAAACATAGCGCACCCACCTATTTCTGTAAACACCTATGTTTCACAAATAAAATGATTGATGGATAACGTTCTCACATCCACAACGTACACAAGAATCCATGTAAAATATTATTAAAATAATAAAAATAAAAACCTATTTAAACCAAATGACATGTTTTCCAATATCAAACAATGAAATATAATGTCTAAAAAATATGTCTAAAAAATAATAATAATAAACATCGTAATTTGGGAGCAGTTAACAGACATTTACATAGTTATGCCATTTCTGATGTAAGTACCAGAGAAGCCACATGTGCAGAAGGAATTATTTCCAAACTTCCTTGTCTTCAACGTAGTCTTTAATCTTATAATATGCGTTTTTTATAAGGACACGTTTGATGTGGGTTTTGAACTTTCCATCGCTAAGTTCTGTAACTGACTTTGACAACTTGTTATAAAAGCGGATACTGTTGATAACAAATGATTTGCTTGTTTTTGTTAATCTAAATTTGGGTATCACAATTTCATGTTTACTACGTGTATTTATATTATGGAAATCACTACTTGTTTTGAAAAGACATAAGTTTTTGCGAACATACAAAATACTTTCTAAGATATAAAGAGAAGGCAGAGTTAGTACATTAATTTCTTTGAATTTGTTTCTAAGGGACTCACGAGGACCCATTCTATAGACTGCGCGGATTGCCCTCTTTTGTAAAATAAAAATTGAATCTACATCAGCTGCCGATCCCCACAGCAGAACGCCATAAGACATAAAACTGTGGAAATAAGCAAAATATACTAACCTAGCTGTGGCTATATCAGTCAACTGTCTAATTTTTCTTACTGCATATGCAGCTGAACTTAGTCTACCTGAAAGAGCTCTAATGTGGGCTCCCCATTGCAATTTGGAATCTAGAGTAATTCCTAAAAATATAGTTTCCGTAATAGCATCCAGTCTCTTGCCATCAAGTTTTAAATTTAAAGCCACTTGGGGTACATTTGGTAGTGAGAATTTAAGACATTTTGTTTTGTTCGCATTAAGTAAGATAATCTCTTACTTAATGCGAACAACACAAAATGTCTTAAGATAATCTCTTACTTAATGCGAACAAAACAAAATGTCTTAAGTTCTCACTACCAAATGTACCCCAAGTGGCTTTAGCTGCGAACCATTTCGAAAGAACATCCAGACTATCGTTGACGTGTAAGACATCCGGATCTTTTCTATCTATTTTAAAATAAGATAAGTGTCGTCAGCGAATATAATTATATCCGATAAGTTTGCCATCATGTAAGGAAGATCATTAATATAAACTAGAAATAGGAAAGGGCCAAGAATTGAACCTTGGGGCACGCCCATCTTCACTAGAGACCCCGAGGACGTCGCCCCGTTAACGTTTACTTTTTGCTGCCTGTTTGATAGATAGGACAGAACATTATCAGCAGCTTGTCCACGAATTCCGTAGTGGTGTAATTTACAGATCAGTATATTGTGGTCAACGCAGTCAAACGCTTTTGAGAGGTCACAGAAAATGCCAATGGCATCCTGGGATTTCTCCCAGGATTCCAAAATGTGACTGATGAGTTTTACTCCTGCGTCAGTCGTCGACCTACCGTTCGTGAAACCAAACTGGCGACTATGTAAAATCCCATTAGAATTGAAATGTGACAAAAAGTAAAAGTAATAAAGAAGTTTCCTTGAGAGTCGTGGACTGTACTGACCCAGTGGCTAGCCCAGTTGCCGCTCCACAGCGCCGGCCCGAAGCTGCGCACCGGGTTCATGCTAGCGCCCGTCAGCTCGCCCTGGAATCATTCACAAGAGTACGTCAATATGACCGGTACAATCTTTCATATTTAAGACAAAAATATGTGGTTAGTCGCTATAATAATAATAATAAAAAAAAAAAAGTTTATTTCTTCACTTAAGGATATAACTATGTCAGGTTTGGAGTCACCTTTTAAGCAAAGGTTTGCTTGTACTACTTATTTGGTGGTTCCGCTCCTCCAGTTTACAATCATTCTACAGATGTGTGAGAAATAAGCAAAAATAATTGATTTATGACTAATTAACATTTTATAATTCTTATATCAGTAAGGGAGCGCACTGGGTGTAGAATATGTTTGTGAATGTGTGTATGTGTGTGGGTTCGTTTGTGTGCAAGTGTGTGTTTGTGTAGGTGTCGGGATGTAGTGGGTGGGCATGTGTATGAGATATGTGAGATGTGTAGCGCGATGATGTGTGCGTGTGGTTTGTACATGTGTACAAATTAAATGTGTTTCTTAGTTATGTGATCTTGTGTAGGATATCTTCGGTTTCTTCGTAACTTTTACTCTTGAGCCATTCAGTTAGTGTTTTTTTGCAGTCGAGGTATGTCATAGAGTAGATGGCACATTGTTCATTGAGACCGTTATATATACGGGAAGATTGTTTAATAAATTGCCTTGTAGCAAATGTACTATACACTGGACAATCCTTAGCTACTTTATTTTCCTCCTAGAATGTGTCTTGGAAGTAATGAAGGGAAGAGATTTGTGTTTTTTTAATGCAATCTGCAGGACATAGAGTTTCCTAACTGACAATAGGTTTGAGGTTGAGTACAAACTTCCCGTAGGGAATCTAATCGGTTTAAAGTACATAACTTTTAGTAAAGCTCTCTCCCTTTCCAGCTCCAAAAATTTTGTCTTAGACGCTCCGCCTCAAATTGGCAAACAGTACGTCAGTATAGACTGACCCAGGGAGACATAAATTTGCTGGATAAGATCCTTAGTGGTCACGTGGCGAAGAGATTTGAACGTCCAAATCAATTTTCCAACTCTGTTCATTAATAGCTCTAGGTGCGAGTGCCAGATAGCCTTTCATCAAGCATAACACCTAGGTATTTAGTACTGGATACTTTATTGATTCTTAAATAAGAGCAGGTGGTGTTAGTGGAGCTGTAGCAGGTATGGATTTTAATCCGAAGATCTTGTGATGGCTGGGAACCGTTAAATATGGAAAAGCAGATGTAAAATAATAATAAAAAATAATAATAAATAATAATGTTTTATTTTCTCACCACAATATTACAAAATACATATTACATGGTATCAGAGTCAGACAAAATTTTAATATTGTGGGAGACTGGTGCCTAAACTAAGCTCTAGGCCTGTATTTCAGATCACCAGGTCTCCGCCCTTTTACAAAATTATACATTTTTTTTTTATGTACTTGTACACTGACAACCTAAAAGAAAACAACATTATAGAAAGATTGGTGGCTCGGGTGGAAATTTTAAACTTTACATATTATAAACTAAACTTTTTTTAAATAGGTTATTTGGGTATGGAAGTGTGTGTGTGCGTGTGTGTGTGTGTGTGTGTGTGTGTGTGTGTGTGTATGTGTATATTCAAAGTTAAAAGGTTCCGATCGAGCCAGGTAGCTATTGTAGACAGACCCCGTTCGGCGATGCAACCAACGCAGTCCCATGTTTCTCCCGAGAAAACAATTGCTGTATCGTCAGCATAAGAGAATATGTGAGCACCTTCGATACTCATGTTACATTGGCTGTTTATATAAATGAGAAACAGTGGCGGCCCGAGAACAATACCTTGTCCAACTCCGTAAGTCACTATTTCTTCGGAACTTGTGACTGATCCTATTTTAACTACGTACCTGCGCTCACTCAGGTAATCCGTGAAAGTTGAAGTGGTACTCCTCTTATACCAATGTCTTCTAGCCTTTGTAAAAGCGTGGGGACAGAGACTGTGTCGAAGGCTTTTTAGATGTCTAGAAAGACGGCCAGACACTTTTCTCGATTGTCCACTTTGTCAGTGACGATAGAGGTCAGCGCTAGGACCGCGTCTTCAGTAGACTTTCCCTGTCTAAAGCCAAACTGTGAGAGTAAAATTATTTTATGTTTTGTTAAATATATAAATATAATTTTTATAAAGCTGACTACGAATTAATTAACCTGGACTTGAGTAAAATAGATTGGGTCAGTACTCTAAACCACATGTCAGCTGTCGATTCTGTAAATATTTTCTATGATATTATTTACCGAACTATAAAAGACCATACACCTAAAGCATCCACGCGCTCGTCAAAATTTCCCGTTTGGTTCTCCAGGTCTTTAACACGTATTTTCAGGAACAAGAATAAAGCTTGGATTAAATGGAAGGTATATGGTAACATTTCAGACTATGAACAATTTTCTATCCTAAGGCAGAGATTTCAAGTACAGTGTAAAATCTGTTATAATAAGTATGTTGATTCGGTCGAAGAAAATATTATTAAAAATGTTAAATACTTATGGAGTTACATCTCTAATCAAAAAGCAGATACTAGCATAAAAATCGTAGCTCAAGTAATTCCACTGAGATTTGTAATTTATTCTCAGAATTCTTTCATTCAGTTTACGAGTGTTCTACCTTCGATATAAATAATTGGTTACCTCCACAAGAGTACAATGAGAATAGTATTCTCATCAACAGTGTTACTTTTAGTTATGAAAAAATTCTTAAAGCCCTAAAATCACTTGATACTACAAAAGGTCCGGGGCCCGATGGTATACCACCGCATTATATTAAAAAAACTGCAGATATTATGTGTACACCCCTACATATCATATACAATAAATGTATTTCAGAGGGTTCATTTCCTGAAATATGGAAAACTGCTAACATTACGCTCGTTCATAAATCAGGTTCAAAACAGAGTATTGAAAACTACCGTCCCATCTCCATTTTGTCCACCTTGTCGAAGCTTTTTGAAAGACTGCTTCACGACGAGCTCTATCCTATATTACACAACTCTATAATTAATCAGCAGCATGGTTTTGTTCAAAAAAGGTCCACTGTCACAAATCTATTGGTTTTCACAGATTTTTTGTTCAATAACATGGACCATCAATTGCAAGTAGATGCTATTTATACAGATTTCCAGAAAGCTTTTGACAAGGTGGATCACGAACTGCTTCGGACAAAAATAGCTTTCAATGGTATACGAGGTGATTTATTACGCTGGTTTGCATCATACGTCACTAATAGAACTCAGAAAGTAGTCATCAAAGGCTTTGAATCCACATCCATACATGTCACATCCGGGGTACCCCAGGGTATTTTAGGCCCTCTCCTATTTGTTCTATTTATTAAAGACTTGAATCAATGTTTCAGATATTCAAAATTTCTACTGTATGCCGATGACCTTAAATTTTTTAGAATAATTCAAAATAAGACTGATTGTACTTTATTCCAAGACGATTTGGATAGATTCTCGGCATATTGTACTAAAAATAAGTTAAAGTTAAATATCCTAAAGTGCTCATCTATAACATTCACCAAAAATAAAAATATTATAACTCACACATACAACTTAAATAACACCTCATTGCATAGAGTCACTGTGATCAGGGACCTTGGGGTACTTCTTGATAGTAAACTTCACCTGGATCAACACATTGATAAGATTATTAGTAACGCGTTTCGCATGTATGGATTTGTAATGAGATGCATGACCGATTTTAAACGTACTCGCACGTATATTCATTTATATAAATCTTTGGTAAGATCATAATTAGAGTATGCTGTAATGGTATGGAATCCCTTGTACAAAAAATACATAGATAATCTTGAAATCGTTCAACGAAAATTCCTTAAAGCCACACATTATCGTTGCTTCCGAAAAAAAACATCCTACGTTGATTTAATGAAATATTATAGATTAACTACTTTAGGTAATAGACGCATTTTTTTGGAAACTAAGTTTCTCTATGATCTGTGTAACAACAAATATGATTGCTCAGAGTTAACAAACAAATTGTGTTATATAGTACCCAGAACTGTTATGCAGCGTGGGGTGCGTGGACGCCCGTTATTTGCAGTATCCTCTTGTCGTACCAACGCAGGTGTCCGCGCTCCTCTACGTCGTTAAGCAAAAAATTATAATACTCTTTTGTCAGAATTAGATTTATTCTCTTTGTCAGCTAACAAAATTCGCATTGATTTACTTAAAATGATCGAATAAACAGATTATAAACCGTATTTTCTTTTTATAATATATGTATAATTTTTAGTATCATAAGAATAAGATTTACTCATTTGTACGAGTAATTAGTAATGTTGTACTCGTGCTCTTCCAAATTTCAATTCTAATATGTAATATGTGGATAACGTAGTTAGTTACGCACTGATATACCTAGATTATTAGCTATTGTTAACGATGTATAGTGTGTAATTGTTGGTTTTCCCTAATCTAATAAATAAAATAAAATAAAAAATAAAAATATGTATTTAATAGTTGGTTTATTAATCTTTCGACAATTTTAGACAGGGACGGGAGGACGGATATCGGCCTATAGTTAGACGGATCAGCTCTGTCACCACACTTATGCACAGGTGTTATTACAGCTTGTTTCAGGGCCGTGGGAAAGCATCCTTGTTCAAAACATAGGTGTGAAATCATTGGTGAAATAATGAATTTGGCAGATTTTAAAAAACTTACGGGGATTTTGTCCCAGCCAGTAGCACTGTCGGATTTTAGGCTCGTAATTACGGTTGCTACTTCTTCAGCGTCAGAGTTGAGCAGTACAAACTGATGAGACCGGCGGGTTTGGAACATCCGTAGGTATGTTGGGGTCGTTGTTAGCCTGTCTCTCAGGATTATTTATTATTTCGTCAGCAAGATGCCTTCCAACGGTTGAGAAGTATTCATTTACTTTATTCACCGCCTCGGGAGGGGTAGCAGCTGATTCCAGTAATTCTGTGTTTTGTGTCTTAGGTGGCTTTCGTTGGGAAATATTGTTTATTGTTTGCCATAGCTTTTTAGAGTTTTTGTGTGCCTTATTAAGCTGTTCGCGATCGTACTTACGTCTTTGTTTCTTAATGGCGCTGTTGCAGTAGTTCCTGTATCTCCTGTAAGTGATTTTTAGTATCTCATTATGTGGCTCTAGTTTTAACTTTTTTTGCATATTGTTGCGGTTATGTATACAGCGTAACAAGCCTATGGTCATCCAAGGTTTGCTTAATCTATTTTTAAGGGAGATTTTTATTACAATTACAAGTGTGTAGTGAGACATTTTTGTAGTAAAGTTATTAAATTATTTATTAGTATGTTAGGGTTAGTTAGGTCTAAGGGGTCTTGAATGTTACTACTTTTTAAGAGCACGAGTGAATGTTCGACGTTAATGAGGTTTTAGTTTTAAAAGATTTGTGTTTGATCATCAATTCAGACAGTTTTAGGAAAATCATAGAGTGATCGGTGATAGTGGTCTCGATAATTGCTATAAATGCTGATTTTTTTATTAGGTCTAAGCTTGAGAATGAAATGATCTAGACAGCTTTTGTCGCGAGTGGAATGCGTATGTCCAGGTAGTAGGCCGTGCATTGCTAACATGTTTAAATAATTAAATCGATTCGATCTTTCGTATGATTGCTCTTCTTGCTTGTGTATCAAATTTATATTAATGTCACCCGTAATAATTACATTTTTATTTGAAGAGAGGATAGCTAAGTGTTGAAATAAGGAGTTTATGAAATCATCTGCATTTGTCTTTGATGGAGGGCGATATATCCCTATAACTATGAGATCGGGTTTAATTTCAACCTGTAAACAAGAAGCGTGAGTTAATTGTATCTCTTTTATTTTAAATGTGTACCTGTTACTAACAGAGTAGTTTTGTAATTGAGGAATATTTTTATTTGGGTTTAGCCTGCATTCACTTAAAACAATAAGGTCAGTGTTAAAATTTAGTTCGGCTAGGTTCAGCTGTAAGTCTTTAAAATTTAGATAGATACTTCTGATATTTTGTGAAATAATCGTAAAATCGGAGTTTTTAATCTTTACAGTAGTACTAAAATTGCGAAGGGAAAGGTTTGATAATTCTTATTAAACTTGGGCTAATTCTATGTTATCTATTTCAGTTATTGTTTCTAGTGTTCTATCCATAACTGTCTCTAGCAGTGCTTAGGTACAAAAAAATGTAGTCTTTTAGGGTTTTGAGTATATGTGTTTTTATGCGGAACATGTATGAAATTATCTGTATGAAAGGTTTAATAGTGTATGTTTTGATTGTGTGTGTGCGTTATAATTATAGACTTTGTACTCCTTAATCTAATTAGTAATATTACAATGATAACTAATTTTAACATGTTAATAGTAAGCTTATAGCTAATAGAATGCTTATATTTTATACATGTGACGTAGTGATCAATTAGGACCAGTCATATTTGTTGCATAAGCTTAGTAATTTGCATTTCGTTCTTTACTATTATTTTTGGCGAGGCATCATCTTTTTTAACGCAGACTTGGCCAAAGGAAGTCCAGCAGTATTTGTAGGCTTTGGATTTAACTAGATCGCGGGCGAGAAAGTATAAGCGCGCACCCTTGGTGGTTAGCTGCTCGAATACGTAGATTGGGGTGTATTCATTAGAAGTGAATCCTAGATGTTTTGCGCATAATTTATCTTTGTTTCCTCTGTTGTACGTGCGGGCCGATTTCTAAAAGTCACGTTTTAATATTGATGATGCTAGTTCGACGACAATCGGTCCGTTTTTTACGTCACTGCGTTTGTTTGGGATTCTGAAAATGTCTTTGATTTCGTTTTGTATGATAAGGCATTTAGTCTCATTTGACAAATGTGTAACCATTTTTATTAATTCACTTCTAGTCTCGTTTTCGATTTTTTACCTCTATCGTGGTTTTACGGCTTCCCCGCTGAAGATCTTCGATTTTATCCTCTAGTAGGATTATGTACTCCTCATCCTTCTTAGCCTTTATTTCGATTACCTCAATCTTCTTCCTTAGCTCTTTTGCCTTAGCAGAGGTTAGAAAGGCCATAGAGCTTTCTATGCTAGTATTTGTAGCCCTTATTTCCAATAATGTAGAAGACATTTTTTTTATTTCCTCACTTTGTTTCGTGATCAACGATGATATGAGTGTTTTAACTTCTTCTTTGAAGTTGCTAAAGTCAGAGTCGTAGTCGTGTTCTCGCGGTCGCTTGTTCCATTGTGAGACATAGCTGGGTGGAGTATGTTGAGTATCAGTACACATGGCGATGTTTGACTCAGATAATGATTTGTTAAGTGACTGCTCCATTTCCAGTACCAGGGTATAATAACGGTATGTGGTGTAACAGTTGGTTGTGTCAGTCTCAAGAATTCATAGTTATCTCCAAATACTTCTTTTGCTTAGTGTAGCTCAGTCCGGTACCAGGAGATAATAAAGTGTAGGAGTATGTTTTATAGCTATCCCAATTCTATATACCAGTTACCCGGCGCATACGCACACAATAGGTATCCAAATATGCACTGAGGCGAGTTTTATATTAAATCCGAGTCCTTTTCCTTGTGCGTCTAAAATATTAGTAGCACGGTGAGGTAGCAGGAGATAATAAACTATAGAAGTTCGTCAAGTACGCCAGTTGTCGTCATCTGCTTAGTTATTGTACTCCGAATCCTTTCCTTGTTTTGCGTAGCTCATTCCGGTACAAGGAGATAATAAAGTGTAGGAGTGTACAAATTTTTCGCATTTCTCTATATCAGTTAGTGGCGCATGTGCACACAATAAGAGTCTCAAATATATACGGTACTGAGGTGAGATGTATAATATCCAGAGTCCTTTGCTTGTCAAAAATATGAGTAGCACGATGAGGTACTAGGAGACAATAAAATGTAGAAATTTGTCACTTACGCCAGCTGTCGTCATCTGCTAAATGACGTTTATAATGGGGTGTAGCTCAGCTTTTACTTCTATCTCTTTCGTGCGCGCGCTCCCGTCAGCTATGTAATTGTGAGTCACAGTACCTTGTATTTGACGAATCCGTTGAGGTACCAGGGCACTATAAGCACGCGCTGTCGGTTGATGATTCGGCTCTCACGTACGCGTGTGACTCTTCTTTGTAGCAAACCTCCTCTAACTTGATGCACTTGTTAGATTGTTCATATTTATAGGAAAACAACTGTTTATTGATGTTGAAAAACAATAACACATTAAGAACTTGTAAATAACTACTTGACAACGTCAGCTGTCATAAGACAAATTACGTTGACATAAGGTTACGTTTAATTTCAACATTATTTATTCAGTCTATTCTTACTGCAAATTATTTTGTGATACAAGAGTTTTAATTTAAAGCAAATGTAATTATCACTTCCTGAATTAATATTTCACAAACAGATAATTTATGTTAACAGCCAAGTCTTTTATAAGAAATATTGCGACTTAAAAGACTAGATTCCGAACGAAAGTCATGATTTGCGGTTTGGGATATTATAAATTGCATATCAAATAAATAATCGCCTATCAATACATACTCATCATTTATATTCTTACTTACATCTAATAACTTACTTCACTACAAATAAACTAAATGTTTAACAAAACTCAAACCGCAGATAATTCGAAATTATACATCAATATAACATTACTTTTTTCCTCATAATGCGTATTGCATTATGAGGAAAAAATTAATTTTAAATTTATTTTTGTACAAAAATACTACATACATAGCATAAATACTGACTGCACAGCAAAATTTTCAGTTGTTGGGTTAGGTTAGGTTAGAACAGTGACCATTAACGCCAGATGCCCTCTATTACCAAAACAAAAATTCGATGCCAGTTTAAATTAAAACAAAGCTAACAACTGATTATTAAGCTGCTACATTTTACTTATATGTACGTTATGGGGATAACGGGAAATAAATTCACGTCCCGCTGTCCCCGTAACGACTGTGACTAATAAAATGCTGTTTTATTTAGAAAAACTGCTGTACATAATATAAAAATAGAAGCTATATTTAAAAGAAAAAGAGTTAACATGTAAAATGTGCATTAAGATTATTAGCTGTGCATTGATAAAAAAGCTTTTGCTTTAGGAAAAATCGCTGTACGCTGCGAAAATAAATTGTAGTGTGTTTAGTGATATTTTGAGTTGATTATTTTGCTGTGCAATCAGTAATTTTGATGGGAATTCGGAATCTTATTGCATAGAAAAAGGATATTTTTTGATTTGCGTTTAAATACTACCCTTGCGGTTTTACCTAGTCAAAATAAATGTTTATTAATTTGAACATTACAAATTGATAACGTATTAATTAATAGTACGATACTTTATGTTTCTTAGATTTTACATTGCAATTTATATGTACCAAGTCATTCTAAACGAATCAGACCAGACCAGACCCCAGCGGCGCAGGAGGAGCTCGGGCGAAACCGAGGAGGCGAAAAGGCACTGCGTAGACCCGCCGCGGCCACAGCGCGAAAGCGCGCCGCGGGGTCGGGCCACGCCTTCGCCTACTTTCTCGGACGCGGTGCGCCGTACAACTACGGTGACACCGCCTATGGAAAGGACACGCACTGGGGTAAGTGATACTATCTTACCCCCCGCCCCCGGCACATCTGCCGCACCCCCACCTGATGGCGCCCCCGGCACCGAGTCAGCGTCGACGACGTCACAACAGAAGCCGGGGAAGAAGGTTAAGAAGCTTCGGTACCCACCGCTGGTAGTGGAGAGGTTACCGAACTGGGCCACCCACTTCAGGGCCATCGCCGCCAAGCTGGGCCGGCCTCCGAACGCTCGCCCGTTCGGGTGTAGAGTACGCTTCACGCCCGACAGCGAGGAAGAATACAGGCTGGTCCAGCGATATCTGACCGGCCTTGAAAAGGACAGCGGCGTTTCCTGGTTCGCGTACTCGCTACCAGCGGACCACAACATGAAGATCGCCATTAGGGGCCTACCTGCGGAGATTGAGGAGGAGCTCCGGACGTTGGGATACCAGCCAGAGTATGTGCGCCATATAAAGGGCGCACAAGGACGACCCGGATGCGTGTTCCACGCAATACTCAAGAAGACCCCTGACGTCCGGGATATCTTCAACACCACCGTTTTTATGTATATGCGGGGTGTGAAGATAGAGGCTTGGCGGGGCAAACGAGGGCCCACTCAGTGCCACCGGTGCCAACGGTTCAGGCACAGCTCGCACCAGTGCCACCGTCCGCTCGCTTGTGTGCAGTGCGGGGGGGAACACGCGGCACGAGACTGCCCGCGCCCGCAGGAGGAACCGGCCACCTGCGCCAATTGCGGTGGCCCGCATCCCGCGTGCAATATAAAGTGCCCCGTGTTTCAGACGGAGATCCGGAACCAGCGAGCAGGGACTGTCGCCATCACGGCCACACGCCGGCCTACTGTGGTCGAACATAGGCCACAGGAGGCTCTAGAAGAGGCCCAAGGCATGACGCTGATGGCGGCAGCCAACGGGCCCACTCAGAGAAGCCAAGCCACTCCCTCCGGGCGGAGGAAGCATAAGCGCGGGGGGAAAGGGAGGAAACCCAAACCCCCCCCCTGGCCACCAAAGAAGAGACCGTTAAGGCCGGCCCTGCCGTACACAGGACACAGGCCGTACAAGAAAGCTCCACCACAACTGCTAGCGCCGGCATAGCGCAGCGGGGAAGTGGGGAAACGAACAAGCTCGCCCACACCACGCAGGGCGATGCCACCGCTGCGGCTAGCGCCACTATACGGCAGCGGCAGCAGAACGAACCGAAGAAACTCCCTACAATCACGTATGGTGGCGCCTCCGGCGCTAAAATCCAGAAAAAGGAGTTTACGGCCTGTGCCATTAAGTTATTAATGGACTTAATTAAAGCCATTAGACAGGGCCAAGACATCGAGACGGTCATCCTTGACGGTCTAGCCACGCTACTCACCCTGTATCATGGGTAGACCGTTAAGGGTGATCCACTGGCACGCCCGCGGCCTTAAGGATAAGGTCGCCCTCCTCCGCCACCTCCTTAGGGAACAAAACATCGACGTGGCGCTCATAAACGAGACGCTCCTGGGGCCCGAAGATAGGGTTAGGTTCCCGGGTTACCTCGTTTACAGGAAGGACGAAAGGTCGGCTAACAATATCCGCTGTCGTGGTCTGGCGGTTATTGTGAGGCGAAGAGTCGTACACCAGGAGCTCCCCTTGCCGTCGCTCAGGTCCTTTTACGCGCTGGGTGTGCAGCTGCACCTGGCCGGCGAGGACATAGACTTGTATGCCTGCTATAAGCCGTCCGTGGTACATTTGAACGTAGCGGAGCTGCGGGCGCTTATTAGCACACACCAGAGGGCAACCATCCTCGCCGGTGACTTTAACTGTAAGCACCCAGCGTGGAATAGCCACACTAGGAATACCGAGGGGAGACGGTTCTTCGCGGACGCGGAGGCCTTCGATTATACGGTGTCCGGCCCAGAAACGCCGACCCATTACCCAGATGCAGCATGCTACCTACCGGATGTGCTGGACATCGTAGTCCATCGAGGGCTACACTGCCAGATCACACAGCAAGTGATCGACGACGAGTTACAGTCGGACCACCAACCTGTACTCGTCGTCCTATCGGGTATGCCGACCCGACTGAAGCCCATAGGAAGAGCTGGAGACCACCACGCCCACTCGGCCTATAATTACCTCCGCGGACGTGGACCGGACGGCCTGTGACGTCACTGCTTGCATACAGAGCGCCTTAGAAGCGGCGACAACGACGCAGCCGCAGGAAAGAGTGCTATTGCCGCCCCTGCCGGCGCGCCTACAAGCGATGATCGCCGAGAAGAGGCGCCTTCGCAAGCAGTGGCAACAGTTAAGATGCCCAACGCTCAAGACGCAGCTGAACT
Source organism: Atethmia centrago (assembly GCA_905333075.3). Taxonomy (NCBI): domain Eukaryota; kingdom Metazoa; phylum Arthropoda; class Insecta; order Lepidoptera; family Noctuidae; genus Atethmia; species Atethmia centrago. The sequence goes on along the minus strand of HG995378.1, from coordinate 715,763 downwards.
GTCTCGCGGAGAAGGTTAAGGCCGAGCTCCAGGCGCACACCGCCGCGGACTGGGAGGAACGTATCGACGCCACTAGAGATAGTTAGCCGTCGATACACAAACTGTGCCGCCACTTTACGAATACCCCAGCCCCGGTGCGTCCGCTTCTAAACAGCGACGGGGCGCTTAAATATGTAGCAGAGGACCGGGCGGAGGTCTTCGCCGATCACCTGGAGCGTCAGTTCCGCCGTAACCCGACCGACGACACCGAACATGTCGCAGCGGTCGAGAAACACCTCGGGGACTATTTCGGTACGCCGATAGCTCCCGATGAGGACCCCGTCTTTTTCTCGCCGGCGCAGTCAGACGCGCCATCCTGAGGACGAAACCGAGGAAGGCCCCCGGTGCTGACGGTATCTCCAACACAGTGCTGCGCCACTTGCCGTTCCGAATGGTAGCGGCACTGGCGCGCCTGTATACGGCGATACTGCGCACGGGGGCCTTTTCGGCCTCGTGGAAGGAAGGGCGCGTCATCATGCTGCCCAAGGCGGGGAAAAACACGCTGAAGCCGGAGAGCTATCGGCCCATTACACTGCTGCCGACTGTCTCCAAGGTGTTTGAAGCACTCCTGCTGCGACATCTCCAGCCGCACGTCACCCCACGCCCAGAGCAGTTTGGGTTCAGGGCGAAGCACAGCACGACGCTCCAGCTGTCGAGGGTACTGCACCACCTCACAGCTGGGCAAAATAAAAAGGAATACTCGGTGGCAGTATTCCTCGACATGGAGAAGGCCTTCGACCGTGTGTGGCACGAGGGCCTAATATATAAACTGGCCACCTCAGACGCGCCCCGTCGCGTTGTAATGGTGGTCTCTAGCTTTTTATCCCACAGGACCTTTAGGGTGGTGGTCGACGGCGCGCTGTCTAGCGCGCTCCCGGTGCTGGTGGGCGTGCCGCAGGGCAGCTGCGTGTCGCCGACGTGTTACTCACGTTAAACCGACGACATCCCCACCACTCCCGATGCGATGCTCGCGCTGTATGCCAACGACGCCGCGTACATCACTACGTCGCTTAATGCGAAGTACGCGGCGGTCAAAATGCAGCGCGCGCTCGATCTACTTCCGGAGTGGCTGTCGAAATGGCGCCTCTCGGTGAACGTGGGTAAGACGCAGGCGATGGTCACAGGATCAGCGCGCCTCCCACCGTCCTTGAAACTACAAGGAGCCGACATCGATTGGTCGCCCCGGGTCAAATACCTGGGTGTCACCATCGACCGTCGGCTCACTATGGGGCCACATGTCCGCAAGGTCGCCGCGCAGGGTAGGGTCGCCCGCAACCTGCTTAAACCTGTGCTCTCGTCCCGCATCTCGGCGCGCGTCAAACTGGGCGTGTACAAATTGTAAGTGCGTCCAATCTTGACGTACGCCGCCCCCGCTTGGTTCGCCCTCACGAGCGAGTCGAGCCGGAAGCTGCTCCGCGCGCAACAGAGCATTGCGCTGCGGACCATTGTTGACGCTCCTCGCTTCGTGAGGAATGATGTCATCCAGCGGAACCTCAGGATCAGATAGCGCCCTGGCATATGCGCCCCCCCGACGCAAGATCCTTGCCCCGCGACCTGGTAGCGGACGAGTGACCCCATACACCGGACTGGACGCCTCGAGTAAGTCGCACCCAGGTTACACGCGGCTTACTCGATTCAACTGAACTCTACAAATGACACACATCTATTGCGTGGCGTGTACTAAGTTAATATAGGTGCGTCACGTGATTAAACCAGACATCCATAACTAAACAAGCATTCAACTCACACGTACGGGCGCGGCGCGGGTTGCGACGCACGTAGACACTGAACGACGTTACACACAATACAATGCCGTTCACACATACACGACAGTTCCTTAGCCCGGACCGTGATCGGCTAGATCTGAGAGCGGGGCGGGCGGGAACTAAACACCTATTCTGTAGGAACGTCGAGTCGGCTCCACTGTCGCTGGTCGTCTTCGTTGGGCCTCCCCCGGGTAACCGGGGGTCTCACCTGGCGGGGACTGACCGCCGTGGAGTCGTGAAGAAAGCGGCGCTAATGTACTAGCGTCGTGGCGAGCCTACAGAAATACACATAGCAACTAATAACACAGACGCGGTAAAACGCGTCTAAAATTTTTATTCGCCGCTATAGGCGCTCATAATGAGGGGTCCGTTTTTACGGACCAACGCAGACCTTCCGCGGCCAGGGGGCTATGCTCCGGTTCCGCATGCCGCGCCCCCTTGCGGGGCCGCAGCGACATCCCGATGAATGCTAGGCGGACTCCTTATGCTAGCTGTCTAACGGTAAAGACATTCTGGTGTCCGCCGTAATATTAAGCTGCTAAAGAGATCCACCGCCATTAAGAGATAGTACATTGTAAAGTGGAAACTCTGGCCGGTAAGCCAAAGAGAGCTGGTACGCTGTAACGCGGAAGCTCTGGCTAAATATCATCCAGGGACTCTTCACGCTAGCTGTCGAACGGTAAAGACATTTGGTGTCCGCCGTAATATTAATCTGCTAAAGAGATCCACCGCCATTAAGAGATACGAGGGTCATTCAATAAATACTTAGCCTACAAAAAGTAAACGAAAATTTTGGAAAAGTGGCAATTTATTTTTCAACAAAGTCTCCTTTTAGTTCGATACACTTAGCCCAGCGATGCTCCAACTTTTTTAACCCGTCCGAAGAATAGTTTTTGTCAAACTCTGCAAAATAGGCCTCCGTGGCGGCGATGACCTCCTCATTCGATCCATATCTATTCCCGGCGAGTGATTTTTTCAGATTAGGAAACAGAAAGAAGTCACAAGGGGCCAAATCTGGAGAATACGGTGGATGGGGCAACAATTCGTAGCGTAATTCGACCAATTTGGCCATGGCAACGGCAGACGTGTGAACCGGTGCGTTGTCGTGGTGAAACAGCACTTTTTTCTTCGCCAGATGGGGTCGTTTTTTCTTTAATTCGGCGTCGAACCGGCCCAATAAATCGGCATAGTAAAGCCCTGTAATTGTTTTACCCTTCTCGAGGTAATCGATGTAGATCACACCTTGTGAATCCCAGAAAACGGTGGCCATAACTTTTCCGGCCGATTTTACAGTTTTCGCCATCTTTGGAGCACGTTCCCCGGTCTGGATCCATTGTTTTGATTGCTCCTTGGTCTCTGGTGTGTACCAGTGGATCCAGGTTTCATCGACGGTCACAAAACGACGCAAAAACTCCGCTGGATTTCGCTTAAAAAGCGCCAAACACATCTCCGATGTGGTCTCACGGTTGCGCTTGTTTACTGGTGTGAGTAAACGCGGCACCCATCGCGCCGACAGCTTTCTCATGCCGAGTTCCTCGTGAAGATGATGCACTGTTCCTTCTGAAATGCCTACAGTCTCAGCTAGCTCCCGAACCTTCAATCGGCGATCTGCCAATACGAAATCATGGATTTTTTTAATGTTTTCCTCCGTAGCAGCTGTTTTCGGTGCACCTGGACGTTGTTCATCAAAAACCGACGTACGGCCACGTGCAAACTCGTTGAACCAATTCTTGACGGTGGCCATCGATGGAGAAGAGTCACCGTACACAGCATCCAAGCGCTCTTTGATTTCGATGCGCGTTTTCCCTTCCAAAAATAGGAATCGAATCACCGATATTGTTCTTTTTCCATTTTTGTAAAACCGATCGACACGTTCGCTTCCATAAGTTGTCAAATTAAAACAAATGAAGGGATTGGAATGAAAATTTGAAAAAGAATTAAAAAAGAATGTGCTACACTGTGGTAAAACTCTTTTGAAACTACAGCGCCCTCTGGCAATGAGGCTAGGTACTTATTGAATGCACCTCGTAGTACATTGTAAAGTGGAAACTCTGGCCGGTAAGCCAAAGAGAAGCTCTGGCTAAATATCATCCAGGGACTCTTCACGCTAGCTGTCGAAGTTTGAGAGACTCAATTCATAATAACACGTATAATCTTTTACACTCCTATTTTTATGCGAATTAAATTAATTTGAAATTGAATTTTATTTTATATTAACTGTTAATAATGGGTTGTGGGCACGTCTACACATTGAGGCGGTCCGGGAGGAAGAGGACGCTATCCCAAATATTTATGAATAAATAGCAGCCGGCACGTGGCGGTCGGCTCGCAGGTACTAACCGCGACGAGCGACAGGCCGGCAACGGACAGGCCCGCGCGCAGCGGCCACGAGTCGCGCATTCCGGCGTTGCGCACGTCCCACGCCGCGCAGTTGGCCAGCGCCAGGCAGCCGCCCAGCAGCGCTTCCACGGCCGTGGCCTGCCACGCGGCCAGGTGCGCTGCCGGCACCGTGACGCACGCCGCCGCGCCGTCCGGCGCCAACGCACACAGCAGCCCGGCGCCCAGCGCGCCGCCCGCCAGCTGCGCTGCTGCCTCACCCAGCGCGCGGCGCCGCGCCATGCGCCCGCTCAGCAGCGCCGCCAGCGTCACCACAGGGTTGAGCTGCGCGCCCGACACGTGCGCCAGACACTGCCGCACATACAGTACACATATAAATACTATCTAAATTTCTGTTGATTCAAAAGACAAAATAAAAAAACCGGCCAATAGCGTGTCGGACCACGCACAATGAAGGTTGGGATGAACTTATACCAAGAAGAAACTTAATAATGCAGCTGAAAAAAAAAAACCCCCCGACAACCAAAAGCCTCTAAAAAGAAATAATATGTATTGGCCCTTTAAGTTTAATATAAGTTGTAGGAAATAAAATATATTTAAAATATTACTTATATTAAACTTAAAGGGCCAATACATATAATGAAGTAGGTAATATTTTGTGGATCAAAATATTACCTACAACTTATACTTACCGTCGTCGCGGCGACGGACGGCTAATGAAAATGGGAAGGCAGCTATCCTTTCTACAATAGCATAAATCATTATTGCTAGGTGTAGCCGTCATCTGTTTGGCGTTTTCATTAGCCTTCCCCGGACACGGCGACGCTTGGATCAAAATATTACCTGTAACTTAGGTTGTCCGGTAATAAATGGATAACCTTAAAATAGGTCATGGTAAACTACAAAAATGCCATTCAAAAAAAAATACAAAAAAAGAACCAAGTAGTACCAAAAATATGATTTTTTTAATAATAAGAGGTGTTTTCTGTTACCTTATTTTACATTTTTGTACTCTACCACCACAAATTAAAGTTTTTTTTAACAACTTGAATGTTTGTTCTAGGGAAAAAATTGTGAAAAATATTCATTTTGACAAAGTTTAATCATCCCTAGCATAAAAAAGTATTCAAACACATGTGGGCGTTCGTCTTTCTGTGTAGTACTTGCTAGTTTGCTTCACACACAAGATGGCAGTCTCTGTAGAGAGTCTCGGCCTGAAACCGAACTGGTTGTTACTAATGTTCAGGTATTTATCCAGTTGATTGTTAAGCAAACTATCAAGCACTCAAGCTACCGTACTGGCAAGTGAAATCGAACATTTCATTTTCTTTCCATGACTTCCCACGCGACATAGCTTTAATAGCTTACCTAACATCTTTAGCTGTAATTAAAGCTCCAATCTTCTGACACTGCGGCACAACATCGTTCACCAACTGTGATGGTCCCAATGGTGATTTTACAGTGAAGTGATCCTTTGCATATTAGCTATACAACTGTGATCATTAATAACGTTAACGCTCACTGGGAGGCTAGGTTTGCCAATTGAACTTCTTGGTGGAGTTCCAAAAGTGTTTAAAATTATGCTTCGAATCGTGCGATGCTAACATGTCCATTTTTATTTGTTCGCTATGATTCTGACACCATTTTAAGCGAGACTTAAAAACATTTCAACTATCTTGCATTTCCTCAAAAACACTACCCAACTTCGGTTTTCGACACCATACCCACAGCTGAAATTTACACCTAGCCTCCCTATGAGAATCACTAATATGTTTGTTCCATCCAACTACAGGCTTCCTAATGTTACGTCATGATACGACAGCAAAACTGTCAGTGGCAGCCTTGCTTAAAACAAAAATTTACTCTTCGTAAAGTTTATCAATGGGTTTTTTGTGATCTACATTACTACACACATAGTCACTATAGTCGCGAAACAGAGGAAAATCAACAAGTCTCACCTTCTCATGACAGATGTCACTATATTATAATAAAATTTGGTCTAGTTTTCTTTCACCCCATAGTACAAGATATTTTTGATTTTATAACATCAAAATTAGATTCTACAATCAGAGGGTAAGGAGGAGGGGAGGGAGGGGGTTGTGGATCTGACCACAAGACGTCATACTTTATGTAAACATTTACTATGGATTGTAAGACGGCATTAGTGGTCACACAGAGGTCCAGCCAGCATCTAGAACCATTCACCTCACTAAGAAAGCTAAACGTGTCCGAATCAAGTCCTAATTTCTCAACGTCCACACATGTCCATTCTAATTCACTACAAAAACAAGTAAGTTCATTGTAAAATAATTCAGTTGGATAAGCGTTAAAATCACCCATTACGTACACCGACTCAGTATCCTCATTAGTAACAATAGCATTCACCAAACTGAGACAATCCCTGAAATCCGTCAAGTTAATTACCTTATGTGTAGGCATGTAAACATTGAACACTAGGCGCGACTTTAGGCTCATAGTTATTTTAATTGCACACACTCGCGGGTTATCACATTGCAAGACCGACACCTTTTGAAAAACTCCTTTGTTCCAAAGAAGTGCAACTCCTCCGCAGGGCCGGCTGCGAAGCATTCCGGCGGTGGTATACACCGCGGATGTGCCGGTGCACCCGAAGTTGTCGTCAATTCCGCTCAGAAACTGCAAGTGGCAACAACCACGTTTCTTGTGACGCAATTATGTCCGAGGACTGGTATAGTTCTCGAATACCTTGAACTGCCCGTTTCACGTTTTTATAGTTGAAGCTGACTAATTTGTATCTGTTATGACTGTTTGATATCATAATGTACCGTGGCAGGGCCGCTTACGGTGTTGCTTCCACCGTTCGCACTTTTTTGCTTAAAGTTTGTGAATCGGCTAAATATGACGCCCTTTTTTTTTTTTGAGGGTGGGAAGTCATCAAATAACTTCTCCCGCTCTGGGCGGAGCGGAAGGGTGTGTCAGACTCTTACTGACTAAAACCCACCCGTATTCCTTCCTGTTGCCTGTGTTGCCAGGGGCCTCGGTGACCCATAAGTACCTTCCCGCGACCCCGGCAGGCATCGGCCCTAGTGGACCCCTACATTTGTGCTGACATCTCTTTGAGGCGCGCGTGGAATACGACGCGCCGTCGACCCAGGCCTTGTCCTTTGTTTCTTTACTTTTAAACAACGACACACATAATTTTGTCTAACTATCGTCATCAACTATGGATATTTTGTTTTGCACATATGCTAACACTATTTCTAAATTCCAAAGTCACGCAAATTGTTTACTCGAAATCAGTCCTCATTATGCTCTTGTAATTCTAATGTTTTGCCTTTTTGTCCCTATATTTACTTATGTGCTTCGCTGTGACCTTTTTGGAAACATCCAAATTTGCTTTCACGAAAAGACGATTTAGTCAAAACTAGTTTAGTTAATGATTTTAAATATTCAGCTCAATGAACCATCTTGGATACAAGCATCCCTCCCTATTCGGTTGGGCGTTGTTGCTTAGGAATCCGCAAAATTTCGAGTGTTGTTTCCCCTTAGCCTTTTTGTCGTCCACCCATGGCACGTCACGTCTCATAGGTAATGTCCTAAGGGCTTTGCCCACAAACTATGAGACTGCAGGCTTGGAGGATACCAAGAATAATTTTCAAATTGCTTGCCCGGGTAAAGAATTTCCAGACAACCCAAAATCTCAAAGGAGCTGGGGCGATATTTATTGCAATTTAACATACAAATCGATTCTGAGTCGCAGTTCAGGTCCGGATCGCGCAAGACTTTTGGCGGTCGGAGCCAGTGAGGCCGGTCATTGGCTACATGCCCACCCTTCTCCATATACCGGTACCTTCCTGGATCCGACCTCGCTTCGTCTGGCGACTGCGGTGTGGTCTGCGGCTTGGGGTCACGGTATGCACTCCACACACATGCCCTTGTGGCACGGACGTGGACCGACTGGGTCACTACGGACTTTGTTATCAAAAATGTGCAGGCCGCTTTTTAAAACATGCGACACTTAATGACATAATCCGTCTCTTGCCAGCATCAATGTGCCTCCTCTTGAGCCGACTGGCATTGTCAGAGATGATGGCAAAAACCTGATGGTGTGTCTTTGGTTCCGTGGAGTTCGGGACGGATGGTTGTGTGGGACGCTACGAGTACCTGTGTAGACACACTCGCACCGTCCCACCTACAACGAACTACTTCTAAAGGCACGGCACCGGCAAAAAATGCCGAAAATCTGAAAATTATTAAATATAAAGGCCTTGGCAGGGAGTACAATTTGTGCCCTTTGACGTCGAGACTCTCAGTCCGTGGGGTCCCAGTGCGCATAAGTTATTTGCGGAAATCGCGAAACGTCTAGTTGATGTAACTGGTGACCGAAAAGCTGGCGGCTTTCTCGCGCAACGCATCAGCATTGCAATTCAGCGAGGAAATGCCGCCAGCATCCTCGGTACAATGCGTCGAGGGCCTGTTTTAGGTTTAACTTAATTTTAATTTAATTTAGTTAATGTTATCAACCATCTTGTAATTTGATTATGTTGGATGCGTGCGCGACTGATTGGTCACTTGTGTTTGAATACTTTTTTTTTAAGCTACGGATGCTCAAACTTTGTCAAAATGAATATTTTCACATTTTTTTCCCTAGAACAAACATTCAAGTTGTTTTAAAAGAAAACCGTGTAATAGGTAGTAGTAATACCATTTATTGCTCATCTATCAGCTCAGTTAACTTAAATTACTATAAAAATTAAAAAGCCGATAGAATTCCTTAATTTGTGGTCGTGGTGTACAAAAATGTAAAATAAGGTACCTACCTAACAAAAAACACCGATTATTATTTTAAAAATCATAATTTTGGTACTACTTGTTTTTTTCTTTTCTGAATGGCCATTAGTTCTACCATTACCCATTTTAAGGTTTAGCGGACACCCTGTATACCTACAGCCTAACTAATATTACTTACAGCCTATCCTATGATACCCCACACTATGGGATAGACGGTTAAAAAATATATCATCCTTACGTGCAAGGGATATATACCTCCCTTGCACGTAAGGATGATATATCTTATTTTTTCCTACGTGGCTTAACATATAAGTATATACGTAATTTTGTTACTTCCTTATTTAATATTTATTTTAAAATATTAATTGTAATTTTTCGCCCACATTCATGTGCTAATTAACTAATAAACCCACCTTCGCTCAGAACCTTCCTTTGACTTTCACTCAAATCATTTATTTCTTTGCAAACATGGGTAAAAAAAGATACATAGATGTTTCGTATTTGGGTGGATTTCAAAACTTTTGTACCATAACAAAAATGTAACAAAAAATAAAAATAGTAGTCGTAACAAAAAAATGTAACAAAACGGAATCATAAAGTTGGGGACATATCAAAAAAAACACCAAAGATTGTATTTACTGACTCGCTTTATTGATTCACAGCAATAAAAAACTGTATCATAATCACAATCACAAGCATACCAGATCACTGCTGGGGTCGCAGAAGCCCCTGGCAACAGTCAACGGAAAGAATACGGGTGGATTTTAGTCAGTAAGACTCTGACACAACCTCCCGCTCCACCCAGTGCGGGAGTTGTTATTTGATAATTTCCCACCCAAAAAAAAAAGCATACCAGATCACATGCATAAATTATTCATGTATCCTACGAATCAGCACGACTATAACAGATACAATGTATTTACAGAATTATAATTATTAGAATCATTCATATATCTCTTTAATATGATTTGTGCCATTACATTGAATGACTTTTTCATGCAATCATGACATTGGGGAACAAATCTAACTTAGAGAGATGTATTTATGATTCTAATGATTATAATTCTGTAAATACATATCTGTTATAGTCAGGAATCATATTTTAATCAAGATACAACCTGTCACTGAACTGTAAATAGCAAAAAACGTAAAAAAATATATAATTTCGCGGGCTGCAGCTACGGATTCACCTTAATTAAGAAGAAAAACCAGCTGAAATGATGACGATGATGATGAGGAAGAAAAACGACTACAACCAAATATTTGTCGTGACGTTTATCAAGCGTAAAATGGGAAAGTATAAAATTAAAATATGTTTAAAAAAAATATTTTATACTATAATTTTTTTAAACATATTTTTTTATTTCATTTTATTAAAAAAATATTGTAACCCCACTACGGAAAAATAAAGTGATCTAAAAAGTACAAAACACAATATTTCAGACATAAATCAAGACAGGTACAAAAATGGTCAAAGTAAAACCGTGGTCGCATGTATAGCATGTGGATGCCAGGAACACATACAAAATTATATGGCATCCGAAAACGGCTTCTCCTTGACCATTTTTGTACCTATGTCCTGATTTCTGTCTGAAATATTTTCTTGTGTCGTACTTTTTAGATCACTTTTATTTTTCCGCTGTCGGTTTACAGTTTTTTAAACTATTTTTTTTATTATAAATTACAACATTGTATTTTACCTTTTTCTTAAATAAAGTACAAACTTCTAAACTTTAATCACTCACCAAATCAGTCAAATCACGTATGAAAATACGTGATTTGACTGAGTTGGTTTAGATATCTTGTAAGAATCGGCATTCTTACAAGATATCTAAACCCAATCTAGATGTATTTTAAAAATACAAAATTTATTTTGCAATTCATTTAAGTTAGTTTAAATTGAAATGTTTTAATTGATTGTTTTTGTTATAAAAAAATTAAAGCCGGCTTTGTAATCACTATATGGCGTATAGTGATTACAAAAGCCGGCTTTAATTTTAGTTTAACTTTTTCCTACTAAGAAAAATAGAGACAGAGATAGAAAATGAGAATGAGACACGCGATGACGAAGGTATAAACGCAAAAAGAAATCCCGACGTGATCTCACAATTTCAGGCTTAACTAAAGGTACGCAATATTTTTTTTAATTAAGAACGGTAGTACAGCTCGTTCACCAGGTGTGACTCCTGCCTAAAAGTTCATTTTTGTTACGTAACAAAAATAACTGTAACAAAATGTAAGAAACATGAACAGAAACCACATGTCTAACATAATCTAAAATTCATAAACTGGGACTCAAGTATCAAAATGTAATCAGTTTTCAAACATGACTATCTTAAAAGATAAAAAGAGCTCAAAATAGCAATTAAAACAACTAAATATGACAGACCGCATCGCACGACGAGAAACGCTACCTTATATGCTCACAAACCGGTCTGTGCTTCATACTTCGCTGTGACACTCCTGGTGAGAAATAGATCAGTTAATTCACGTATCGTCTCCAAGTCAAAATAGCCGTGTGACGAGCCACTAAGATACGCAGGAAAGGTGTCGTGAGTTCGATTCCTGCATCTTGCGATTCTTTTTGCATTTTTTAACAGCGCTTTGGCCACTTGTACGGCAGCTTTGTACCAAAACATTGTTATTGCTTTACTGACAGGCTTTATTTGTTAACTTGTAAGTAATAACTATTCAACAAAATATACAACATAACTATACAACAAAATCATGCCATTAAGACGTACACCTCCAAAGACGCCTACATGCAGTGAATCAGACGCACAATCAACCGCTGTTTGTGCGATTACAAACAGCGGTATCCGCCCCAAATATACCTGCCAGCAAACCGGATTATGTGAATTCACGCAGGCGCAAACGTGATAACGATTGCTCAGACTTCATGGAGGAGATTCGTGAGCTATTAAACACTCATACAACTCAAACACATAGCAAGCTGAAGGCAATCGAAACGGCCATGACTGAAATCAAGGTGCAAAACGCTGGAATCAAAGACTCTGTCGACCATATCTCTAAACAGTATGATGACATGGTAATTCAACTGCGAAATTTGGAAGCGGAACGAAAAGCTGACCGCTCTTACATTAATCAGCTCGAAGAGAGAGTGGAAAACCTCGAACGCATGATGAATTCGTCTAAAATTGAGGTTAAGAACATCTCACAAAAGCAAGGCGAAACAAAGGAAGACTTACGTAATATAATCACAGAAACGGCAAGCGTCCTGGAAACACACCTGCAGCGCCAAGATATAAAAGACGTCTACCGTTTAAAGAAAAATGGCGTTTCCACTATCATGATTGACTTCACTACCACATCACCAAAGGATAGTATAATAAGGAACCTACGACAGTTTAACAAAAATAATAGCCAAAATAAACTGAATACTACTCACATTAACAAGGAAGGTCCATCAAAACCAATATATATTACTGAAATCCTGACCCTTAAAACACAACGTCTTTATTACCTTGCTAGAAACTATGCTAAAGACAACGGCTACAAGTTTTGTTGGACATCATTCGGAAAATCTTTTCTACGTAAAGCTGATGGCGGTAAGCAAATTTTGATTAAGAGCGAATCTGACATCACCAACCTTCGTCTGGAAAAATGACTAGCGATTATCTCAGCTTTTTTAACATAATTTCCTGTTATCTACTGATGTTTGTCATTATAATGTTTTATCTGTCCAACCCAAAGCCACACTTTTTCAGTGCACACTGCTGCACAATTACACATTTCACTTTCACACACTTAACCATAAATACCAATTAATCCATCGCACAAATAGAATTGCAAATTTACCAAGTGACAGGTGCAGTCCTGAACTATTCCAAGCATTCCATTCCATTCATTTGCATTCCATATTTATTTGATGAAACACCAATTATGTGACATAATTTTCAATTCTTTTCCCAATGGCTAATTATTCCAATACAATTTTATTCGATTTAGACACTATCTCTGTGGCAAATAGCTATTTTTGTGACCCTGAAACTTGTAATTCTGTGTTACATAACACTGCAAAGGCCTTGAAAATCATAACACATAACATTCGCAGTATTTACAAGAACTTCCATAATTTTCAGGCACAACTAGCCAGATTCTCCTTTGACATCGACGTTATAATCCTTACTGAATGGTGGCTCAATGAACACAAACCTATTCCTATTATTGATAACAACGAATCTCAAAATGCATAATCAAAATGGTGGCATCGTTATTTATGTCAGAAAAAATATAAAATGCACTGTTGAAGAACCTGAGTCAAATGACGCTAGTTTTCTATTGCTTCAAGTATACCCTGACATTAACATATTAGCTGTGTATAGATCCCCATCTGTACACTGCACAAATAGCTTTCTCACTTCGTTGGATGCGATCATACGTCCTAATCAAAGCTAAACACATAATTATTGCCGGCGACATCAATATCGATATTAAATCGAACAACACTGACAGAAACAGCGCGGCGTACCTTAATCTAACAGCAGAACTAGGGCTACTTCCTCCGAGGCTCACAAATTGTCTGGATCATATTATGGTAAACATATCCTATTCTGCTGCGGCCTTTGTGATAGATTCAACCGTGACTGATCACGCCTCGGTCCTCTTAAGTCTTTGTTGCCGAAATCCTGACATTAGCAGAAATAATGTGTACAAGAAAGTTGATTATGATGCTGCACTTGCACACTTGCAAGCTGTTGATTTTTCCTTCATCAACAGTGATTCTGACGCAAATGAAGCCGCCGCTCTTTTTGCTGATCATCTTTCGAGTGCATTAATACTACACTCGATCATAATTTCCCGACCCTGTAGGAAAAGATTGCTTAAACCCTGGCTTACCCCTGGGTTACTGCGATGTATCCGCCATAGAGATAAGCTGCACAAAACTCATACTAAAGACCCACAAAACACATCTGCTGAACTGATATACAAAAGATACAAAAACTTTTGTAACGGTCTTCTGAAAAAGATAAAGAGGAATTACGAAAAATATTTACTTTTATTTAGAAAATACAAACCGTACTAAAGATAAATGGAATGCTGTCAAATCTATCATCAGTGCCCCAAAACATAAACCCGCTGGGGACCTCCTTTTAGTACCACAGAAAAGCGGTTCAAGTACTGTAAATGAGATAAACACCTACTTCTCTAATATTGGTAAACTGTTAGCAGATAAAATAACACCAGCTCAAAATAATTATAAATTTGATATAACCCCCATCCCAAATTCAATAGTGTTACTTCCGCCAGATAAAGTCGAAGTTGAAGCGTTGATTATGAATCTCAAGAATGACTGTGCTACTGGTTGGGATTTGATCTCAGCCAAGTTTATTAAATTAGCTAGTCACATTATTGTCCCTCATGTAACTAAACTCATTGAGATTTGTCTTACCCAGGGTATTTTTCCGAAAGTCTTCAAGAAGTCCCTTATTACTCCTGTCCACAAGAGGGGAAAGAAGGACGATGTTGGAAACTACAGGCCCATCTCAGTTCTTACTACTTTATCAAAAATATTAGAAAAGGTTCTAAACAAAAGGCTCACTAACTTTCGCCAGCACAATAAGATACTGGCAGAAGCCCAACTTGACTTTAGGTCGGGAAAAAGCACTGAAGATGCCGTAAACCAATTGGTAGATCATGTCACGCTAAAGCTAGATCAAAAACAGAAATGCGTCATATTTCTCGATCTTCCAAAGCTTTCGACACCGTCATGATTTCTCTCCTTATGGACAAGTTAGATAAGGTTAGTATTCGCGGAAACGCTCTAAACATTTTTAAGGATTTTCTCTGTGACCGTACGCAAAGAGTTAAAATAAAAGAACACGTTAGCTCTGATGCTGAGGTTACCTATGGCGTCCCACAAGGCAGTATTCTTGGCCCAAGCCTATTCTTGATTTACATAAATGACCTGTGTCAGCTGCCACTTGTAAATGGCAAGATCGTCACTTATGCTGACGATACGGCATTAATATTTCATGGAGGGACCTGGGACGAAGTTCGACGAAGCGCCGAACTGGGACTGCATAGAGTAAGCCACTGGCTGAGAGCTAACCGACTCACTTTGAACCTTTCCAAATCCACATTTCTCCAATTCTATTTTTCTAAAATTAAACCTGCCAATTTAGATATTAGACTACATGACTGCAACTTGGCTTCTTCAACGCCATGTTCATGCTCTACAATCACTAAGTCTACACATGTGAAATACCTTGGTGTGATTCTAGATGAAAAACTTGGCTGGCGACAGCACATAGAACTCTCCTCAACGCGGATCAGAAAACTGATTTGGGCATTTAAAAAACTTAGACACTTAGCAGACTTCGAACTCCTTCGCACTTTGTACTATGCGCTCGTGCAGTCAGTCGTGGGATATTGCATTACTGTATGGGGTGGTGGGTGCAAGACTTTTGTGATTCACCTGAAACGTGCCCAAAAGATCTCTGCTTAAAGTCATGACTTTCAGACCCTTTAGATTTCCCGCCAAAGTCTTATACGAGAAATGTGAAGTACTCACAGTAAGGCAGAATTATATTCTGCAAGTAGTTTATAAGCAGCACAGTATTACCCCTTATAATGCACAAAGTAATAAGAAGCGCACTATAAAAATCGTTTGTTTACCTTTACGCTGTCACTCGGCGTCCGCTAGGCGACAGCGGGTATATCTTGCCGCTTTTGTTTATAATAAATTAAACAAAATCCTAAACATAAATCCCCTTACGACTCGTGTAACAAAAAAGAAAATAAAAATCTGGTTACAGACACAGGACAACAACGCAACTGAAAATTTAATGCAATCAACATAAATATATAAGAACACAAAAAAATGGTATTCACACACATAAACACACACACACACCCCAATACACACACACATGTACACACACCCACTCACACCCACGCCTACATGCACATTGAGATACCTGCACCTATAATTCTAATATTATTTTGTTCATCCTAGCTGAATTGCAATTTATTCAAACATACATTTTTGTACTACTATTTTTTATTTTTAAAATTAATATTGTTTTTAATTCAATTATTAATCTAAATTTTAATCCTGATTTTATTCTAATTTTATTTTCTAATTATATATTTTCATTTTTTGTTTGTGCCTAAGTAAGTAAATATTTAATAAAAACTATAGACCTTAATTTTAAATACATATTACTATTTTGTCACGTTTTGATGCATAACACTTGCTCAATTGTAACCTAAACGGAAGAAGTCACTGGCTCCTGAAATACAGGTACTCTAACCTAGCTCTGGAGCCAGGGTCTCACATTTTTCTGTAACGTGTTTTTATGCCAATAAAGATTTATTATTATTATTATCTTTTATTTCATTATTTACACAATAAATTATATTTTTAAATATTAAAATATTAAAAAAATATAAAAACATTTAAAAATATAAAAAGTGGTAGCCCACCGGTACCGGAAACAGGGTCCAAGCTACCGGCGGTCAGGGCTCCAGAGAAAGGAACCTCCTAACAATGCGAGCCGTGTCCAGAAGTACCGCTCTCTGAATCAAGCCCTTAATCCAGCCGTCCAACGAGAGCCCCCTTAGGTGTTGGTCGAGGCTCTTGGCAATTAAGCCATTGGCTGATATGACTATCGGCACAATGATTGCTGAATTCACATCCCACATGTCGACAACCTCGGGAGCCAAGTCAAGATACTTGATTTGTTTATCTTTTTCGGCTTTCACGAGGTTCCCGTCATGAGGGACTGTTATGTCAACAATCATTGCGCGCCGCTCTGTTCAATCCACCACCACTATATCAGGTTTATTGGGAACAATAGTCCTGTCAGTGATGATGGATCGATCTGAATCAATGTGATATTTCCATTTTCAAGAACTGGGTCGGGCACATACCTGTAGTACGGCACTTCCGATTCCACAAGGTTGTATTTCAGAGCAAGTTGCTGATGGATAATCCTGGCTACAAGGTTGTGTCTATGTAAGTACTCTTCGTTAGCTAGACGAGAACACCCGGAGATAAAGTGTCGGATTGATTCTCCCGGACGTTGGCATGCCCGACACACGTCAACCGTGCCGTCCTTCACAATAAATCTACGGTAATTCTTCTTCATGATAACTTCGTCCTTAATTGCACAGACAAAACCTTCGGTTTCCCCAAAGAGGTCACCGAAACGTAGCCAGGCTACGGACGCTTGGAAATCTACATCGGGCTCATGTAGGGCCCGGAAAAAGCGTCCGTGAAGCTCCTTACTCTGCCATACCTCCCTGCGATCGTTAGTGTCAAGCACTACAAGCTTGCGCCAGTTCTCTTTAGCCAAGGAGAGTGGGGTGAGGCCCTTGTCTATCGCGACCACATCTCGATGCATCCCCACGTCGGCTTTTAGGAAATATTCCCTGAGACTGCATACCTCGCGATTGTGCAGGGTCTTAGCGTTTAAAAAACCTCGACCTCCACACTTTCGCGAGATATACAGTCTCATTACCGATGACCGTGGGTGATGCATTCGATATGCAGTCAGCAGCGTACGGAACCGCCTATCCAGGCCGTCGAGTTCGGTCTGAGTCCATTCGAGTATGCCGAAAGAGTACATCAAAACTGGCATGACCCAACCGTTGAAGGCGTGCACCTTGTTTCCGCCTGATAGAAGACTATTAAATACTTTCTTTAGGCGGCCAAAAAAGCGCTCCTTCAACGATTGCTTCATGTCAGTAACATTGATGCCCAACGCTTCCGACATACCCAAATACTTGTAGGTTTCGGATGCGGAGAGGGCTCTAATGTTTATGGAATCCGAGAGTTGGGTTCCCACGGATTCCACAATCTTCCCTCGCTTTACATGCATGACTGCACATTTATCCACTCCAAATTCCATCCTGATGGCGCTACTGAAAGTTTCAGTTATTTTCAGTAGCTCCATCAGTTGCAAATTATTGGAGGCAAAGAGTTTTAGGTCATCCATGTAGAGGAGGTGAGATATAACCTGACTACCTCTCCTCAACTGATAGCCTAGACCTGAATCCTCCAGCAGTGTGCTTAGAGGATTCAAGGCTAAGCAGAACCAAAGCGGACTCAAACTATCGCCCTGAAATATGCCTCGCTCGATCCTTATCGGTTCGCTATTCCTCTGGATATTTCGACATCCTGGATAGCGAAGGACCATCCTCCATTGCCCCATACACGACATCAGGAAGGTGCGCAGAGTTGCATCTACTTTATACAACTCCAACACCCTCATGAGCCATGTATGTGGCACCGAGTCATAGGCCTTCTTATAATCTATCCAACATGCCGACAGATCCTTTCGGGAATGACGAACCTGTTGGCTAATGGTCATATCAATGAGAAGTAGCTCCTTAGTATCGCGGGACCCATTCCTACATCCATTTTGAGGGGCAGACATGACGGAGTTGGTGTCAATATGTTCGTTAATTTTAGCTCTCAAAATAGATGTAAGAACTTTATAGACCATCGAACACGTGACCGGTCTATAATTTTTGGGTTCCGCGGTGCTACCTGATTTATGGAGCAGGTGGGTAAGTCCTGTCGTTAGAAATTGGGGTAGCGAACCAGACTTCAAAGCAGTCTGGTACTGAGCCGCCAAGCGAGCGTGCGACCTTAAAACCATTTGAGCCAGAAGTTGTGCAGCCCGTCCGGCCCTGGGGACTTCCAGTTAGGTAACGAACGGACTGCACGAGCCACATCTTGGGGGCTGATGTTAATAGCCCCCATTTCTGGTATTGGATCGCAGGCTCGCGATCCCAATCACCTTCGGTGTGACTGACAGGCACCGACCAGATACTCCGCCAGAAAGAACACATGACATCATCATCCGGCAGGCGGGTGCCAGTCACACCTTGGTCCGGTCGCTCCCAACCCCTATAAACCCACCTTTCGCTCTGGAATGTACGATTCTGAGTGTACCGCTCTACTCGCCGCTTATACCTACGAATAGAGTCTTTAGCAAATTTCACGTGAGCCACACGACATACCGCTACAGCCGCGCAGTACAGAATCGAATGAGTGAGGTCTTCGCAGTCATCAAAATAATTTGACAACTGCGAATCCAGAGCTGCCACCAGCGCCCTGTTTTTCTTATGCATGGGCAAACGAGGTAAGCGTGGTCTAAGTTCGGGCGACATGAACCGATATTCTCGAATCGCATCCTCCAAAGCACTCCTCAATTCCACATTGTATTGGGTACTTACATTTGTGGCCCTGTCATCACTCCCCTCGTCAGCTTGATTTGTTCTTAATTGAGTTGAAACTACAACAGTCTGCGACGGGGGGCAATGGCATGGTCACTCTGCGTTTCACTTCGCAGGCGATCAAGTACAGTGTCATCTAATATATGATTACGTTGGATAACCCGTACCTGGTCCGACAGTCGTTGTGCCGAAACGTTGACAGCTGGCTCAAGCACCTGAAAAAGAGAGAGCATCCGAACACGGTACGCAGTCAGATTGTTTCCCCCCTCTGTGGCCCCATAGTATGAGCGCATGACATTCTCATTGATAGATCGTGTCCATCTCATGCGCTGCACACTTCCGCCTGGAGCTGGGACCCTATCAGAGGCCGGTGGGCCTCAAGATCCTAAGCCGTCCGGCGGCCGGCGTCCTCCCCGTCGACGAACAGGTGGTGGCGTCGTGGGCGGAGAGAAATACTCGTCGCTCGAGCTCGACGCAACTACCACTGCCGGTGACGTCACAGTGGGGCTGGGTACCGGCGGCGGCGAGGCGGAGCTGACCGAAGAGTCCGGAGGTGGTAGGCGTGCACGAGCAGCTGATCTCGTCAACATGGTATCTTCATTTTCATTATTTTCTATTCATAGTTGTGAAGTTCTCTTTGATTGTTGTTTTGTCGGAGGTGACATCTGTCATGTCACCTCCGGTTCAGCAGTTATTCATTATATTGTGCTTATAGTATTCATTCTATGGTTTATTATGGTCTCTTTTTTGAATTTTCTGTATTTTTTGGGTCTTGGTTTAGCTTAAATTGAAGAATTCGTGTAAAATCCGTCAAAATATTTATTATTGTTACAAATTAGAAAATGAGACGTTTTGTTGACTCGGTGTTGCCAGCTTATTATTATTATTATTATTATTATTTTACGGAGAGGTTTGAGGATCTTTTAAATTTACAAATTCCTCAATG
Source organism: Atethmia centrago (assembly GCA_905333075.3). Classification (NCBI taxonomy): domain Eukaryota; kingdom Metazoa; phylum Arthropoda; class Insecta; order Lepidoptera; family Noctuidae; genus Atethmia; species Atethmia centrago. Next base: position 695,696 of record HG995378.1, on the reverse strand, counting down.
GATAATAAATCCGTACAATACCACAGCCATAGAAGAAGCCAATGTGATAATGCAAGAAGAGTTCATTACCATCAGCACAGACGAAGAACTTAAGCAGAAGTTCAAGCAAGGCTATCAGAAGTTCTGGTTGCAATGCAACATTGAAACACAGTATCCTACATTGTGGAAGACTGCTGAAAAATACCTTATCGCTTTTCCATCATGTGTGGTAACAAACATTTTGACGAAACAAAGAAACCGCTTGAAAATCAACGAACGTGGAGATTTAAGGCTGCAACTCACCAATATTGAACCGGATGTAGCTAGATTGGTAGATAGTCACCAGGTTCATCCACCACACTGAATGTTTTATTTTCTCTTTGCGAATTAATGCTTTTTTAAATATAATTTCCTACCTACTTAAGATTCTTTAAGTACCTAATTTGTAATAATCATTATAAAATAAACTTGATATTTACTGAATTGTATGTCTTTTTATTTTGTTAAATTTTGATGAGAAAATTAAGTCAACTTTACTCACTTAACCAAGTGCAAAGTTTTCCTATTGGTACCATAGTACCTAGGTATTATTTATCAATAGGAAAAAACTAAAGATAGGCCCCCTTATTCGTAACAGTCTGCTAACTTAAAGCATTGCTAATTCTCACTCTGTCTTCTTCTATTGACCTAAGTCAGAATGAAAAATAACACGATCTTAAAAGTAGGTAATTTGGCCATGGGGGTCTGAGGTAACAGTTCATTTTGGAAAAGGGGTCACTTGTCCAAAATAGTTTGGGGATCCCTGGTTTAAACTATTAAAGTATATTTAAAATCTCTAAAGAACCGTCTTGCCTATTGGATGGGACAAAATGTTTTGTATGAAATTAAGTTACACTGAGACCCAATTTAATTAATAATAAATATGTCTCTTACATCTTAACTATATAATGAATTGAAGAAGTATGTAATATATTTTATTCTATCAATATTAGAACCAATAATTTGTTCTTCTTTACTAGTTATTAAAAAAAGGACAGCTTGGGATATAATTAAAATTAAAATGTACATTTTTTCTGAAATGACCCATTTATAAACAAGTTCTCCACATTTTACCGTCTAATGGGCAGGCAAATAGTGTGTTTAACAATACCTAATTAAAAACATAATACAATTAAAAAAAAAAAATCCAAACATACAAAAAAAAAAAAAATAAAATGTCAAACGGAGTAAAAGTATGTCAAACGAGAAGAAAAAGAGTAATAACACATATGTCAATCAGCAAGTGAATCATCATTAAGAAAGCTGTCAACAGTGTAATAGCATTTATTAAGTAACATTTCATTTAGCGCCCTTTTAAATTGTAATACATTCAATTTTTTTTATATTATTCGATAATTTATTATAAATGCGAGGGGCAATACCAAAAACTTTTTTGCATTAGTGCAGTTTTACATTTCACATGACATAATTTATTAATGTATTGTGTCGTATTGGGTTTTTTCAAACCTCTGATAATTTTTGGAATAGATAATTTACACTCTTTAACAACCACAACACTTGAAATATTCCAACAAAGCATGGACAGCAAGCTTGTGCACAGTATGGAGGAACTGGAGAAGCAGTTTGGCTCCCGCATGCGTGAGTATGAAGATAAGCTACAGAGCTGCACTCGGATCTTGCTGCTCTTTCTCTGGACTTCTCCGAGTTTAAATCTTTTGTATGTAAAACTTTCGCTCATTTCAAAACTCTCTGAGTTTTGAAATGAGCTTCTGTCTTTGAGTCTGGACAGACATGAAACAGCAATGCGAAGAAACATATTGCTGTTTCACGGTATTTCTGAGAAACCAAATGAAAAGCTGTATGATGTCATTCTTCTTATATTAACGAAAAAACTACTGATTGATGACATTAAATTCGATCATTTAGAAGTATGCCACAGACTAGGACCCCTCAGGGTAATCCAAGACCAGTGCTGGTGCGATTCTTTGACATGGAGCATCGTCGGTTAGTTTGGGACGGGAAAACTACACTCAAGGGCAGCGGCATCACCATTTTGGAGTTTCTAACCAAGACGCGGTACCAAGTATTTATTGCTGCCCGCAAGCATTTTAATAGCTGCTGGTCTGCTGAGGGAAAGGTTATTGTTTTGACGCCTGACAAGGCTCACCGGAAGATAGCGTGAGCTTGAAACTTTAATCGCATTGTTCCCCACTCCGGCCACTGCTGCCGCACTCAATGATCCCGTGCCTGCCGCTTCTACCCCGCCTGCTGTGGCAACTACATCAACTGTAACTGCGACGCCCAAAAGAATGGTCGTGAGAAAAGCTCGTCGCTGACTTTACTGATTTAGATGTGTCCTTGCATGTTTCACATTGACCGTTTTGTAATACTCTTGTGTAATGTCAGTACACTTTAAAATTTGACTTTCCTTTTGTTAATCTACCCATTGCATTTACTATAATTAAGTTATTTTTTTATTACTAAGTTTAGCTTGCCGGTAGATGTTTTTACTTTTCTGTGGTGACGTGACGTCTGTCAGTGTCATTTTCTATTTTATATCACAGAGTATTGATGTTACGTTTTGTTACACTTGTGACTTGTTTTTGTCATAGCTTGTATCCGAATGTTGTGGCTGACGTTATCGTTAGTTCATTTAAATTTGGATCTTATTTTTCTTCAACATAATGTATGCCTTAATTTATTTTATTCTCTTTTTAAGTGCCTAGTTTATATATGTTGTGTTAAATCTCTACCAACTACAGCGAATAGGTGTTTTTATTGGTTGAGAGTATTTAATTATAATCATTGTTTTGTTTGTATGTACCGAAGTAGTTTTGATATTATCATTTATATTTTTGGTATTATTTTTATTTATAAACGTATTGTTATTATTTTTGCAAGCTTTGATCGATGTCGACCTTGATGATGATTTTTTCAATTGTGCTTCCTCTTCTAGCAGTTTCCGTAGTGCGGCGAGTGGTTCTTCCTCTCCTCTTACTCTCGGCGACCAGATTTCCTCTTTGCTGTCCCACCTCCCCAACAATCTCAACATAGCACACATCAATGCCCAGAGTGTTCCTGGCCATTACTCTGATCTTCTGGCTTCCTTTAACTGTGCACATTTAGATGCTTTGCTCATTTCTGAGTCCTTCCTCAAACTTTCTCTTTTATCTGCTCATTATGCCCTTCCTGGCTTTGTCCTTATCCGTAATGATAGAACTGGGAAGGTTGGTGGCGGTGTTGCCATTTACTTGCGTAATGATATTCCCTACAAGATCATAAGCATATCACCATCTTCTTACTTGGGATCAGCGGAGCATCTATTCCTTGAAATTTCCTTGCATCACGCTACAGTGTCGTTTACAGTCCTAACCTTAGTATCGATTACTTTGAGGCTTTTCATTCCCTTTTAAATGATTTCTGTCCTTCTTATGACCACGTAGTTTTGATGGGCGATTTTAATACTTGCCTTCTTAGAAATGACAGTCGTACTCAAAAACTTCAATCTCTCTTATCTTCTTTCAACCTTTTTTTTTTATACTAGTAGCAGTAATATATTTATTTACATTATTAACATTAACTAAATTAAATTAAAACTAAGTTAAGCTTAAAAAAGGCCCTCGGGGCATTGTACCGAGGATGCTGGCGGCATTTAGTCGCTGAATTGCAATGCTGATGCGTTGCGCGAGAAAGCCGCCAGCTTTTCGGTCACCAGTTACATCAACGAGACGTTTCGCGATTTCCGCAAATAACTTATGCGCACTGGGACCCAACGGACCGAGGATCTCGACGCCAAAGGGCACAAAGTTGTACTCTCTGCCAAGGCCTCCATATTTAATAACTTTCAGATTTTCGGCATTTTCTGCCGCTGCACCCGCTTTAGAAGTAGTCCGTTGGAGGTGGGACGGTGCCAGTGTGTCTACACAGGTAGCGTCCCACACAAGCATCCTTCCCAAACTCCATGGGACCAAAGACACACTATCAGGTCTATTGCCATCATTTCTGACAATGCCAGTCTGCTCAAGAAGAGCAGGCACATTGATGCTGGCAAGAGACCGGCAGATTATATCATTAAGTGTCGCATGTTTTGAAAAGCGGCCTGCACTTTTTTGACAACAAAGTCCGTGGTGACCCAGTCGGTCCACGTCCGTGCCACAAGGGCATGTGTGTGGAGTTCATACCGTGACCCCAAGCCGCAGACCAGTCGCCAGACGAAGCGAGGTTGGATCCAGGAAGGTACCGGTATATGGAGAAGGATGGGCATGTAGCCAATGACCGGCCTCTCTGGTTCCGACCGCCAAAAGTCTTGCGCGATCCGGACCTGAACTGCGGCTCAGAATCGATTTGTATTTTAAATCGCAATAAATATCGTCCCAGCTCCTTTGAGATTTTAGGTTGTCTGGAAATTCTTTACCCGGGCAAGCAATTTGAAAAGCATTCTTGGCATCCTCCAAGCCCGCAGTCTCATAGTTTGTGGGCAAAGCCCTTAGGACATTACCTATGAGACGTGACGTGCTATGGGTGGACGACAAAAAGGCTGGGGAAGCAACACTCGAAATTTTGCGGATTCCTAAACCACCAAACCGAATAGGGAGGGATGCTTGTAACCAAGATGGTTCATTGAGCTGAATATTTAAAATCATTTCTAAACTAGTTTTGACTAAATCGTCTATTGGTGAAAGCAAATTTGGATGTTTCCAAAAAGGGCTACAGCGAAGCACATAAGTAAATTTAGGGACAAAAAGGCAAAACTTTAGAATTATAAGAGCATAATGAGGACTGATTTCGAGTAAACAATTTGCGTGACTTTGGAATTTAGAAATAGTGTTAGTAATATAATCAGGAAAAGATTCTTCAAAGATGGGAGAACCCAGGAGGCAAAGTGACTTTCTGTCTACTATTTTGATATTGGGTGCCAGAAAATTTAATTTGGATTTTAAATTATCCAAACCGTAAGAAGTTTTTGAATAAAGAGTTCACATTTGCTAAAATTTAATTCTAAACCAATATTTTCGAAATTTGTTTTAATATCTGGTAAGTCAGATAACACAGTGTCTACATCGCCTCCCAGGGTTCCGTCATCCAAATACCAAACGTTAAATTTCGATTTTAAATTTTGAATAATCGGATATATAGCCAAGCTAAAAATTGCTGGCCCGAGGGGATCGCCCTGCTGACAGCCGAACTTCGAAGAAAGTTCATGGGAACGGTAAATTAATTTTGAAGGTTCTGCGTAGCAGGTAAGCAGGTATTGATAGAGTTCCGGAATTTTGTTCTTAACTTCTGTCAGCATGGCATCCCTGTTCACTGAATTGAAAGCATTTTTGACGTCAATTTTGACTACAATTTCGCAATCATCATACGAAAGGTAGGTTCTTAAGGCATGGACGGCTGCCTCACACCCACCTTTCGTGCCAAATCCTAATTGTATAGGTTCGAAAACAGACTGTAATTTAGATTTGATATCTCTCACCTCTCTATCACAGAGAGGAGGCCTGTGTCCCAGCAGTGGGAACATTATAGGCTGATTACGTATGTCTCACCGCAATTTTGGATGCCAAACGTCTTAAAGTTGACCCCACAGCAATAGGTCTCACCCCTCCGTCCTTTTTAGTTAGGGCGATCAAATTAGCACCAAATAAAAGTGAGGCAATATCAGCGTTGATTTTGCCTGAAAACATAAATTTTATTAATTTTGTAATAGAGCAAATAAGCTGCTCACATGCATCACCCACAGAATAAGAAGTTAAATCTTTTAAATGTTGGGGTGAGATTCCGTCCAGGCCGGCCGCTGAACCGGTTTTAAAAGAAATTATCGCGTGAACCTTATTTTTATCATTATTTTAACCTTAGTATTCTGCCCCTTTCTGCTACTCATCATTTCCCTAATTGAACCCCTTCTCTGCTGGGCCTGATGATTGTCTCTAACTCTAATAATGTATCTGTCCATGGACAGCCCACTGCTTATTTTTCTTACCATGACCTCATCTTTATGTCCTACAGGATTCGCCCTCCCAAGCGTAAGCCGGAATATTATGTTTTCCTTCGGAACTTCAAGGGCATTGACCTGGAGGCATTGCTCCGTGATGCTGTCAGCATCGACTGGACGGACATCTTGGAGAGCTCTTGTATCAACGATATGGTTCACACTTTTAACAGCACGATACTCAACTTATACGATCGTCATGCACCTATCCGTCGAAGTCAAATATGTTCCGGCTCCTTGACTTACACCTGCCATTAAAGATGCGATGGCAGCTAGGGACAGAGCCAAAAGAAGGTTAAAACGCTGTCCTTCCGAGCGCAACCTGTATGCGTATAAGGTACTGCGTAATCGCTGCAGACGTATGTGTAGAGATGCGAAGAAACGCTACTTCCACAATTCTCTTGACAACCGTAACTCCTCTGAATTCTGGAAGTTTCTAAATACTGTCGGCATTGGCAAGTCTCCAGTTGTTTCCAGTAGTGACTCTGACCTGTGTGCTCTTAACAAACATTTCTCACTACCCCCTGTTACTTTAGATCCGCACGTCAAATCAGCTACGTTAAACTTTCATGTTTGCCAGTGTCGCAGTGTTCTTCTTTCGAATTAAGTCCAGTCAGTGAAATTGAGGTCAAAAAGTCTATTTGTGCTATCTCCTCTACTGCAGTTGATACTGATGATATTTGCTCAACAATGATTTCTCCTATCCTCCCCGCGTTACTTCCCGTCTTAACCCACATTTTTAATGTCTCCTTGTTTTCTTGTACTATTCCTCAGGCCTGGAAACAAGCTCATATCATCCCCTTACCCAAAATTCTTAAGCCGGTCTCACCCACTGATTTCCGTCCCATTTCTATCCTCCCATATCTCTCTAAAGTTCTTGAGCACATTGTTCATCAGCAACTTTCTGCCTTGCTATCTACAATGACCTACTTAGTCCTCTTCAATCTGGCTTTCGACCTGGTCATAGCACAGTAACGGCTCTTTTGAAGGTTACGGATGACATCCGCTGGGCGATGGACCACAAATTTCACCTTTCCTTGTGTTTCTTGACTTAAGCAGTGCCTTTAATGCTGTTGATTTCGATATCCTTTTAGGGATCCTTAATTCTTTAAATTTCTCCTCATCCTCTATTGGTTGGTTCGAATCCTATCTTAAAGGCCACTCGCAGCGGGTTCGTCTCAACGAGTCGTCTTCTGATTGGTGCTCCCTTACCGCAGGTGTGCCTTCTCTCTCCTCTTCTTTTTTTCTATTTTCATTAACTCTGTCACCAGAGTCTTCTCTTCCTACTTCCATCTCTATGCCGATGATCTGCAGCTTTACAATAATTTCTTAAGGCAAGATGCGATAGCCGCCGGGTCTGCCATGAACAAGGACCTGGATTCGATTAGCGAGTGGTCGCGGTCCTTTGGACTGCAAATCAACCCTACGAAATCCCAAGCCATTTTTATTGGTGGCAGGTATATGCGGAACAGGCTCGATGTTGTGTCGCTGTCTCCACTCTGTTTGAATGGAGTTCAGATTGAATACGCAAATACGGTTAAAAACCTGGGGGTGATCATGGATTCCTACTTATCGTGGACTGCCCATGTTGCTCAAGGCAGTCGCAAAGAGCACTACAGATTCCATTCGTTGAAATATCTCCAGGGCTTCTTGCCCTGGAACACCAAAATCTCCCTTGCTCAAACTCTCATTCAGCCATCCCATCGAATTGATGCCATCGAGGCGCTTTTAAACAAACTTGAGCGTTTGCAAAATATCTGTATTCTTTTTGTATTTAACCTTAAAAAGTATGATCACGTTTCTAATTTTCGCAACATACTGTGACTGTCTGTCATGTCTTCTAATTAATAACAAAATATTTTATTCTAAATTCTTATTTTAACATTGATTAACTCACGATATTATGCTCTTACAAATACATTAAATCTCAATTTTATGGGCTGACAGCTCGACATATTACCGTAATTAATAACAAAACATCCTATTTCTTTGGAATTGTAAAACCTTTTAGAAATGCATTCCATTTATATTTTATGGGAAACAAACTTGAGACAATTAACAACGGACGGGTCGAAAGCAATAATTCAACAAATTCTAAAGATACGACTAAAGTATTCGATTTCTTATCTCAGAGGACAATACTAGTGTCAACTTCTGCTTGGGATAAATTGAGTTCTGGCAAAACCCAAACAGGCCCTTAAAACAATTGAGAAATGGTACAAAAAAAGGCAATAAACCTATTCTGCGTATTCTTTTGGGATAGAAAAAAAGCCACGTTCCGGTCGTTTTGGAGATGGAAACGGCAAGGGTAGGCTGAAGGGAGTCGGTGATGAGCCGCGACAGGGTTCGGACGTGATATCTAGCGAGTTAAGTTAGGGAGTTCGTAAAATATCACGACTAAGGGCGGTCAAATTAGGCTTGGTTAGGAGAGTTACAACTAGGTCGATAATAATGACACAATGTCACTTTGGAGAGATCGCGATAGTGAAAGTGTTATCAGTTTAATATCTTAAATTGTAATAATAAGTGTAGTGTAGATTTAGACAAGGTTATATTAGTCAAGTATAATGTAAGTTGTGTGTAAGGCGAGCGAATCTCAGTGAGTGTGCCTGTGAACGATTGGGTGAGTGTTTACTATTCTCTTCCTCCTTATTCCTTTCTATGACGATCGAGGTATCCTACACCAGCGTTTGGTTCTAGGAACTCGGAGAACGCCTTCCATTGGGTGTGACATTTAACAAGAGACGGTAGACTACTCTACCAACAGACTATAGACAACCACAACCAAGACATGACACTTACGGCAGTCACACCGCTTATGGATGGCTGAACCGAATTAATACTCGCAACTCGTTAGGGTCAATTTGAGCTATAATGCTACTTTGTAATTGTTTACGAACACAAACAAACCAAATGCTAGTGATGGTTACCTTATCCCTATGGACTGACTAACTGCAGGATATTTTACATTGTTCTTGATGTATGCAGACTCTCAGGGAGATGGGTTAGGCATCAAAAAGTTTCCTAAACTGGATTGATAGTTCGTTCTAAGGAACGCTAGGGATTGTGTCTCGTTAAACCACATCTGGCTATCGGCCTCTCACAAATTATCATTAGCGAGACACGATATTTGGATGCCGAGATAGAAACGCTCCGATGCTTGACTTAGTCGCATGGTTGCCTTGCAAGCATCCACTAATGGGGGAGATTAAGAGAGTGAGAAGTGACGATTTGGAATAACCACTTCGGCGTATAGCAGGAGCAATTGTAAAGAATTCTTCTACCGACTGACGATGCGGTACGCTTGTGCAAGTTTTGTATTGTCTTTGTAACGGGTGATTAGGCCGTTATAAGGGGTTCATTACATTAGTACGCGCCCAGTGATTAATGGAACGTGTCTCGCTCAATGACAGTTGAACTTCGCAGTACTCTGCCTTAGGATTGCTGTCGCTAGATAGCGAGTATGAGTTATAGTTGGGTTAAAGCCCCGATTAGACTAATTTAGTACTTAATATTATAGTGTGTGTGTGAGTTTGTTGCAACGACTGGATGAGCCTTTCATTATAAATATTTATCCTAGGCTGATAGTGTAATTAAAGTTCTTGTAACTAAACAGACAGAGACGTGTTGCTGGGGAGTTTGTTGCGTCACTTCTTCTCCCCAGCTCAAACACTAGGAAGTGATGAAGGGTGGGCGCTTTGAGGCTGTCTATAGATCTTTAAGAGAGTTGATCCATAGCTCTATTAATTTATTAATAATTCTTGAGTTTCAATTCTCAACTTTTATTATCTAGTAATTCTTGAATGTTGTATTCTTTATCACAAACCAATAATTCGGTTAGACTGTTATGAACACGTGTCTTGCAGATATGCTTGTTGTGCAAAGGGTGAGCTTCCAGGGGTTCGGGAAACCACATCTCATATCCAGTCCAAGGACTGATAGGGACCATGTCTCCTTAAGAGCATGATGCCGACATGATGCCCCTAGAACTAGCCGCCCCGTTGTTAGACAAGGACGGTCCACACGGTTGCCGCAGGGAAAGCCGCTTCGTCACGCTTATCAGTTTGAAAGGATTGCTAGGGACCATGCCTCCAAAAGAGCATGATGCAGATGTAATGCCTCTGAAAAGCCGCATGCGTCACTTTAGGGAACTAACGAAAATTTTATCGGCCTAGGGTTATTTAGGAACAGTCACAATACTCAAGTGGCTCCCTTTTCGACTTCGCAGGAACTCTCGGATATTGTGTCTGCTATTTAACCTCCTTCACAATCCTAAAATGCCATCCTATTTGCGGGAGCGTTTTTCCTCCGCTCGTCCTTCTGAGTCCCCTCCCCACTACACCGATTTCTACTCCTACTCCTTCACTGTTCACGCGGTCCGGTTGTGGAATTCACTTCCACACTTACGATGACATTAGGAACTGCTAAACTGTTGCAGTATTTAAAAGAAGAGTGAAAGAACACTATCTTTCCACTTCGACATAGTTGCGTATGTATTTATTACTTTAAATTACAGTTTTTTTTTTATATTCTATTGATATTTATTTTAGATGTATGTATGTATTTATGTATGTATGTTAGTATATTCCCACATTATTTGTTTTGTAAATTGTTTCGATTTTATGTATTCTCTCTTTTTTTATCTATTTTTTCTTCTACTCTTACACACGGTGTCTACATCCCTTTATCTACTTTCCTATCACAGGTGTGCTCGAAGAGATTTCTTTAGAAATAAGCATCATCTTTGTACGTATTTTTCTGTTCTGTTCTTCTTTTCTGTTTTTATATGTGTATATATAAATTGTTAAATAAATATATTTTTTACCCTACAAAACTTTCTTTTTCAAGATTATATTTTAAGTACCACTTTATCGGCGTCATTAATATGACCCATGTTAAACCTAAAAAAGAATACCATACATTGGTGCCGATTCCCTTGTTCACAAACTAAACTAAATATAAGTTCAGTGCATATTTTTCTTTGTATTTCATTAAGAAGAGGACAGAAGATAAATTTTAGTTTAGTCCTGTCAAATTAATCAGCGCCTGTGACTACTCCATACAAGTTTAGACGTGATTTAAAACTTGCCTATTATAATTACGTCAATTTACGTCAAGCGCTGATTAATTTGACAGGACTAAACTAAAATGTATCTTCTGTTCTTCTCTTAATGAAATAGAAAGAAAAAGATGCACTGTACTTAAATTTAGTTTAGTTTGTGAACAAGGGAATCGGCACCATTGTCTGGTTGGGTTACCTAATTTTGATTCCAATTTTTTGGTCTCACTGGTGGTAGTGTCGTATCGGGTCGTTGAGCTACCTTCGATAGATCTCATTGGTACAAGGTTACTTAAACTGTTCTGCTACTTTCCTCAAAAAGCCAGACCAGACGTTTTACGAATTTTTTGTTAATATTAATGTTTTCTAAAGAGACTCTGACCCCTGTTTGTTACGGCTTTTCGTATCAGAAGTCAGATTGAAAGATCCAGCTAGAAAAACTGTCGCGTAATAGTGATTTAGAAACCCTGGTTATTAGTTACAAGTGTCTACCTGTACGAGCAGTGCGACCACGAGCCCCGAAGCGAGCGCGCGCTGCAGCGGGAAATCGGCAGCTGAAGGCGCGCAGCCAGCCGCACACGTCAGCAGCACCAGCAGCGCCGCGCCACAGCCCTCCGCCAGCATCACGCGCCACAGCGCCTGCCCCTCGCCCGCGTGCGCCGCGCCCGCGCACGTCACGCACGCGCACCACCGCACTGCGCAAACATCATTCGTCACTAATATCTGCGCGGGTGACAGACAGACTAGTCATTCATGGTTTCCGCTAAAATAAACTCAAATTCTGCCCTCGTAGGCGAAAAATTGATGAGTAGGTACAAAAAAAATCTGAAACAATTAAAATTCTGTTTTTTTTTTACATCGTCTTGCTTGAAACATTTCTCATCCGATGGTTCGATGGTCAATCAATAACCGTATTTTAATTGGAATATTTTAAAGACGCCTTCAATTAAGATTTTTTTTTTGCAATCTCATTATACTACTATTAGGTACCTCTTATTTTTAAAGTAGACAGGAATAGACAAGATTTTGACGACGTAAACAGTGCACTCCCAATTGTTACGGATTGGTTTATGACAAACAACTTAGTTCTCAATGCCAAGAAAACGAAATGTATAAAGTTTGCCTTACCGAATGTTATAAATCTTGGACCCAACATCGTCTTGGATAAAGAGGTTCTTGAAACTGTAGACTCGGCAGTTTTTCTGGGTATAACAGTCGATGCCAAACTTCAGTGGGGCCCTCATATATCAAGCCTGGCAGGAAGGCTCAGTTCTGCCGCTTACGCCGCAAAGTAAGACAATACATTGACGTTGATACAGCTCGATTAGTATATTTTAGTTATTTTCATAGCGTTATGTCTTACGGTATTCTGCTGTGGGGCAAAGCCGCTGACATTCAAAAAATATTTATTCTTCAAAAACGAGCTGTTCGAGCAATTTACCAGCTAGGTGCCAGAGTTTCTCTGAGATATTTTTTTAAAGATATTGGTATTCTCACTGTGGCATCTCCTGCCAGGGTCGCGGGAAGGTACTAAAGGGTTACCGAGGCCCCCGCAACACAGGCAACGGAAGGAATACGGGTGGGTTTTAGTCTGTAACAGTCTGACACACCCTCCCGCTCCGCCCAGAGCGGGAGAAGTTATTTGAAAAATTCCCATACAAAAGAAAAAAATCGGTGGCATCTCAATTCATCTTCGCCAACATCTTATATATTAGGCAAAATATCCACTTATACATTAAAAACAGTGATATTCACAATATTAACACCAGAAATAAGGACAAATACGTGCTCCATTTCACCGGCTTCACAAGGTTCATAACTCGTTTGTTGGGCTTGGTATTACTTTTTATAAAAAGCTAGCTATTCTTTGCTAGATTTGCCTTTTAATGCGTTTAAAACTAAAGTAAAATCCAAACTTTGTTCAAAGGCATACTATTCTATCAACGACCACTTAAACGATAAAAATTTTTGGTGCTTGTGATTAACTCAAGACAATGTTTATGTTCTTTCTCCAGAATCAGCTTGCCTATTGACAGGTTATATGAGTTCATATAATTGTTTATTTTATTTGACTGTATAAGTCAATTTATGTTTAATTTTATTTTCGTTTATTATTGACATAATCTTCTCATTACAATGTTTTTTGTAGAGTTGTATTGCAATATGTGGTTAGCTAGCGACCTCGATAACTGATTATATTATTCTTACAACCGGCAGCAAGTTCGTCATGCTCCCATAGAATGATGTCACTGCTTGCGGTAGCGTTGAGGGTCGGGTTGCCTCCTTCCCTCAAATATGGCGAGGGGGTAATGGCTGATTTTTGCGTTATGCTCGTGAACGGGTGCTGCTTGTGGTTACTGGTCGTCTTGCTGACCATGGTTTTGTTTTGTTATTAGTAATTAACTGTTTGTTTATTTTACTTCGATGGTCTTAGTTCATCATTTGTGACTGTTACAGCTATAGCTATATGTAAACGGGCATGCCCTTTATGCCTGGAGGCTTTTATTTGGGTATTAAGTTCTGTTTACGTTTTTATCTCTGCTTGAGAATAGTTTTCTTTTTTTTTTGTTGGTATAGTGGTTTGCTAGCTGACATATGGCTAATAATTTAATGTTTTGTGTTGCACGTAGTGTAAATTGTTTTGCATACTGCTGTATAGAATCCATTTTTTTTTCTCTAACTGAACAGACAGCTGTGCTGCTGGGAGTTTGTTGCCTACTTCTTCTTCCCAGCTAAAGCACTAGGAAGGTGGTGAAGGGTGGGCGTTTTGGGGACTGTCTTATGTAATTTTGACGTTTGAAAAGTGCTGATTCTCAGCCTAGTTTGAAAAAATGACTTTTGATTTTGATTTTGACTCGAATAGGTATTTTTCGAGTATTCGCCTCATTTAATTCTATTTAAATAGTAACGCCAGGGTAATGGACGCGCGTGCCCTAAACACTATAATGCTATGAAGCATTATATTTTTTAAGGCACGCGCGTCCGATCATTAGGTAGGCGGTGCATCAACGTGGTGATCTAGATCAACTACACAACTAGAAATAACACAGCTGGATAGTAGTCCGGTCAAATTAGACATAAAAATAGTGATCAAATAACAAAAATTCCGACAGAGCTAAATTGGGTACACCAGTAGAAATAAATTGCCAAAAGTCACCATTGATCCCATGGGTGTTAAAAAAGATATTCAAGGTCAAAGTCAAAATTTTCGGTGTTTTGGATTTATCTCGAAAACGATAAAGTTTTATCAAAAATATAGCCAAGACAAAAATCGTAGATCATATAAATATTATCTACAAAAAAAACTTTCATACTTTTTTCCTAAAAATCACCATCCTAAGATGTCGCCATTCTAAAAGTTGAAGGAGTTACATTCTACATGATATGCACACAAATTGACTGCGCTAAAGTACCTATTTGAAGAAAATGACTCTTCTCCTCAAACTATAATCACAAAAGGAATTCGCTTTCTAACCAGCATAGAAGAAATCGACGTAACCAAATTTCTGAGTCTCTATATTGATAGCAAAGTAAATTGGAAGTCACATAAAGAGCAAGTTTACAAAAGACTTAGTCAGAGCTCATATGCTCTTTACAGATTAGGGAACACCGTCAGTCAGTCTGCACTACTAACTGCCTATCATGGATACGTTGCTACAATCATACGCTACGGTATCATATTCTGGGGCAACTCTGTATAAAAAGAGCGTGCTTTTAGAGCTCGATGTTGAATTAGATCGATATGCAATATAGGTACATCAAATGGATTCATGCAGACAACATTTTACAAATTTAAAACTATACTTTCTTCGCTTCTTCTTGTTTCACATAATCCTATAACATCCCACAGCAAATTCTCAGTAGCATGATTCAGCTCTGTATCCTTGCCTCAGAGAGTAAAGTTCTAACATTCAGACTCGCGACACATAGGTTGCTTGATATTTCCTTTTTTTTTAGGGTTATTGTTTGGGGGGGTTTAGTCGTAATCCTCCTCGGGGACCAGCCAGCTTGGAGAATGAGTAGAGGGAAATTAATTGTTATTCTTCAGTTGGTTTTGAAAATTAGTCGAGCATATTTCTTGTGTTTGGTTTTTTAGTACTCTTTGGTAAATCTAATGTATTTTATTTTAACTTAATGTGGTCGTTTTGAGCTGTTGGGGAGACTGAATCTTCTCGCTTCCGTTTATCACGATTGATACTATCCTTTATTACTAGTTTGTCATATTTTACGTATGCGATACGACCTTTTTCTCTTTCCTCTCTCAGCTGAGACTGTAGGTTCTTTCGAGTCTCTAAAACCTGAGCGATATAAATACCTTTAAAAAAAACTACACGAATTATTGATAAGTAAATGTGATTACTCTGTAAGAGAATTCCTAAATGACAATACATTGAATCATACTATTTTGTAACATGACTAATTTGTAATTTGACATAAACATTGTACTAATTTAATCTTAATATATTGTATCAACACTTATATCGAGCATTCTATCAAGTTCAGACATGGCTAGGCAATCAACTAAACCCCGAAGACTGGGTTTGGAAATTAACAGACAATATATTGGAACCGATTCAAACTATCCTCCCAGGTAGGAGGATAGTTTGAATCGGTTCCCGGAATCCCGAAAACTCCTAAACACTATTTTTTGCAATTATAAAAAAGGTTGTAGTGCTAAATGTGGCTGTAGAAGAGTAGGGTTGTCGTGTCCACCAGCGTGTACTAATTGCCAAGGCCAGTCTTGCTCGAATGTTCAATCGAATCCTATAGACGAAGATTCGTGTGATATCGATGAAGAGACTACTGATTCATCTTCAGTTGATCAATTTATGGACATCCAGCAAGAAGAATAGGGAGGAGAAGAAGAAATCTAATCTGAATACAATATTAACATAAATTAGAACTACGGTCTAAAATAATCACTTACACTATACTCGTATCAATAGCAGTATCACTAATCATCATGCAGTAAATACAGTATTTTCCCATAAAACTCCATCATAACAGATTGTGAAATAGGCCTACCGGGGAAACCACGTCAAAAAAAAAAACGCCAAGTAAACTACCTCTTAAGTGGTGTGAAAATATTTTGTAGATACTCGTAATTTTATGATCTACAATTTTTGTTTGGGCTATATTTTTGATAAAACTTACCGTTTTCGAAAAAAATAAAAAAAAACCAAAAATTTTGAATTTGACCTCGAATAACTTTTTTAGCACCCATGGGATCAATGGGGACTTTGGACAGTTTATTTCTACTGCAGGCTTAGCAGGAGCACCGTTTTTTCTAAGGAAGAATAGACAAAAATGACGTTCCGTGTCGAAAGTACGACGACAGCAAAGTAGACAGAGTCAACTGCACTTTTTACGAAATTCACTCTTTTACATAATTCGAGTCAGAAGTCTTTTTCGATTTTTTTTCTGTTTGATTCTCAATTTTTACTGATATTAAGTCACTTGTATAAAGACAACTAAAACAATTTTTCTCAAAGTGTCGAAGTAGCGTATTTTGGAACAAAAACATATTATAGTAATATTGACTTTTCACCATTTCCTTGGTAATGTCCTATTAACTAAATGATGTATAAAACAAATTATTTAAAAAACAAAAAACCCGACGGCTAAAATACATAACTGAAAAGAGAAAAACATGCTTTATAATCTATAGAATTTTGGTATCGCAGGCGGGAACAAACATAAGACACCATAATTCAGGCTATTAGTTTGTCCCCGCCTGCGATACCAAAATTCTATAGATTATAAAGCATGTTTTTCTCTTTTCAGTTATGTATTTTAGCCGTCGGGTTTTTTGTTTTTTAAATAATTTGTTTTATTTCAAGCTTTTTAGTTTTATTAATATACACATGGAATTGAGCTAGTTATTATTTGATATCAATGTTGTTGTAATTTAATTTTAAAAACCTTTCCGGGAGGGAAAGGTTTTTAAAATTAAATTACAACATTTTTTTTTCAGATGCATTATATAAATATTATGTATCCTATGTCACTCCCACAATTCAGACGAATCTAACGACACCTCATATGTTTAAATCCATAAAGCCGTTTAGGCTACAGAGCGTGCCAAAGAAATAGACATACATACATACAGGTATGTATGTATGTCATATCGCGATCATCGATCCGGCTCGAAGGACCAATGATCGCGACGATAGGTCGTGGTGGAGTTGAAAGAAACGAGTGGACTGTATAACATGTATAATGAATGAACTAGTAGAATATGAAATAACAAGGGTGTCGGTTATTTGCCAAACAAGAATTAAAAATGCCCAAGCGCAGCCGTGCGTAGACGCGTGCAACAGTTGACTGGTGAGGCGCGGGGCTCGTGCTCGGGCGTGCGGCCGGCTGACACGTCGCTGTCCCCACACCCCTCGTTCACTGCCGCCAGCGCGCGGCGATGTTGAGAGGAGCGGTCTCAACAGGTGGACTCAAGTTTTAACATCTTTAACCAAACTGTATTCTTCTGTCGGTGTCCATGTTGGTCCCTGGTAGACGTGACTCAATCGTAGTCTCAAAAAAACGGCCAAGTGCGTTTTGGACCACGCACAATGTAAGGTTCCATAGTTAGGATGAATTTATCCCAAAAACAAACTTAACATTGTAGTTGAAAAACATGTTCTCCCTTAAATGGATATACGTCACGGTCAATTCTCCAACTGCAAATGTAAGTTGATCGGTTCGTTTTAACTTTGGTATAAGTATATATTGTAGTAAATTTTTTCACATATCATGGGTGGTGGTGACACTTGATTCTAACAAAAAATAGGGATGAAATTTTTTACCTGACATAAACTAACAAATTACAGCTTTCTAGTACTAAGAGTCTTTTAAGCCGCAAACAGTCAGACAGACAGACAGACATGGCGAAAATGTAAGGGTTGTCTACGGAACCCTAAAAACCTCTAATTTCCATACATTTTTGACAAGTTGTTGACTTTATTAGTCGCTGAGATGACATTGCAAATTAAATTTGAAATTTTCAAGTAGGTGCGAGAATTGGCTTTTGTCGGGGTACAATAATACAGTTTTCGGGTTCGAATTGTCCGGGTAGAGGTGTCCTACGGTTGAGTTGCCAGTGTTGCCACGTGGTCGATTTATCAGGTCGAGTTGTCTCAGGTTCTGCTGTCGTAGAATCAGCCTGGGGCCTGCAGAAGGACATGCTACTTTCCATCGTGGATATTTGTATCAACCAAAAAAACCGACCAGTGCGTGTCGGACCACGCACAATGAAGGGTTGCGTAGTTGGGCACTTGGGATGAATTTATCCCAGAAATAAACTTAACATTGTAGTTGAAAAACATGCTCTCCCATACATCGATATACGTCACGGTCAATTAACCAACTGCAAATTTAAGTTGGTCGACTATTACTTTTTTACGTTATCTTGTAAGGCATACTTAGCTGTGATAGTTTTCCTTTTAATTTCATTATATGTACTACTGCCATGAATTTTTGCACATGTCCATAAACAAACATTTAGCTGGAAGGCGCGGGGGGGGGGACACTTAACTCTAACAAAAATTAGCACTTCAAAGCATCATATTACGCAAACGGATCCTTAAATAGAAAAATGGTGTTGACAGACCCGCAACATTTTTTAAAGGCCTATCCAACGTTACCCCACACCATAGGATATACGAGAAAAAAAATATCATCCCCACATTACGTGCAAGGGAGGTTCCCTAAAACCAAATATTTTACGAAATTACAGCTTTTTATTACCAAGCGTCTCTGAGCTACAGTGGGGACAGACAGACGGACATGTCGAAACTGGGTGCCTTGTTTACTACGGAACCCTAAAAACGATAACACGACACGGGCAACAGCTAGTAGATGCCTAGGTAATAAATGTTTATTATTAACAATTTAACTCAACTTACTTATGTCGACTTCTGTGTTATCTTTGATCTTAATGTATGTATAAGGAGGTAATCCTAATCAGTTATCATAATTACGGATTGAACTGATTTTATATCATAAACATCCATCGATAACCACCTGCTATAAATCAAAACTGTCTACGGTCAATTGTTCAAAATTGACTTTTTAAGGATTTGTGTTTTCTTATGTTTTAATATTTAGGGACATGTTTATTGTGTTAATTTAGTCTGAAGGCTCCTACATACTGGCGCGACTTGTCACGCGACGCGTCGCGACACAAAGGCACCGCTTGTAGCGCTACACGCGGTGTCTTTGTGTCGCGTCGCGCCAGTATGTAGGAGCCTTGTTAACCTAAAAAACCGACCTTTAAGTTATCTATTGTACCACAATTGTATCTTTAAACCTAGGTATAGGTGGGTAACAACACATCAACACTTGTTGAATGCAAATAAATTATTTTAATGAGATTTGACTGAGTAATCTTGCAACTTAGTGATTAATTTCGGTAAAATCTAAATATCTTTGCTAGCTCGAGATGGTAAAGTAGAACTGCCAGAACGAGATCTTTCTATTTTCCGGCAGGCTCTATAGATCAGTTCTGTAAAGTGGAGCTGCCAGAACTAGCTCTTCCTATTTCTCGGCAGGCTGTGTCTATATCAGTTCTGTAAAGTGGAGCTGCCAGAACGAGCTCTTCCTATTTCCCGGCAGGCTGTGTCTATGTCAGTTCTGTTTGTGTTTATATCTTTGAAAGGTAATTTTACGCAATGATGAATTATTGCTCAGCTGTGAAGACTGCCACCGGACTACTAGCGGTCGGATACTTACCTACCTTAACTGCTTCGAATCCAAATGTATGGTTGGCAAAATAATAACATGGCATTAGTTCATATAATAATATATGTATATGGTATAGGATAGGTAAACATTTTATAAAAACATATTCTGGTTTTAAATAGCTAAATGAACGCCTAGATATTATTGCACTGTTGGATTTTCAACTCGGCGCTTAGCCGAGCGTCGAAAATTCAACAGTGCACTATTTTTAAGTATTCATTCAGGTGGTAAAAACGTGTATAAATCGTCAGCAGAGAGTAGTAAATAGTAGCAATAAATACTTACTGTTGGCGAAGCGTGTGCTCGCGCCGTCCCCTCGCGCGGCCATGCTCGTGCGCTCACTGCCGAGTGGCGCCGCGCCGAGTGCGCCCCGCCATCGCCAGCGCCCTATCACGAGCGAGCGCTGCGTGTGCGGCCGGCGCACGGTGGGCAGAAAATCGGCTTTCATAGACTTAGGGATTTCAATCTGCAAGTGCCGGATTTTTTGCCGGCTATCGCTTCTATTAGTTATTACTATATTCAAAAATGACACCCGAGTTAATTCTGCACAAACACGAAGGAATTATAATATTTTTACGAATTTGTATGAAGCTAGTATGAAAAAGTTAATTATCTCGTAAACAGCAAGGAAAACCGTAATATCCTTACAGGTGGTTATAGTACTAATTATTTATGATTTTTTTTTGACATATGCCATGTAACGGTTAACACTGCAATTTTTTTTTTATATTGTCCCGTTTTTTTTTGTATTGTCGTGTTACCCAGTAACTGGGTTGTGGAGGTCAGATAGGCAGTCGCTCCATGTAAAATACTGGTATTCAGCTGCATCCGGTTAGACTGGAAGCCGACCCCAACATAGTTGGGAAAAGGCTAGGCAGATGATGATTGTCCAAATATTTTTATTTATTTCTACATATGAAACGGTTTAGGTTTTTAGTGTATAAGTTGAGGAACACGGACTTTTAACAACACGTAACATAAAATATCATCACCCCTATATTCCCGAAGGAGTAGTCAGAGGTTTATAATACATCCACACTTAGACAACTATGTATGTTTGAGCTAGATATTTATCAATACAAAATGAGTTTTAAAACTTTACATACAACCAAAATACCAAATAACAAATTGTTTAGTCTTCTAGTGAGTCCAAAAATAAGTGATTAAGTAATTACAATGATTTAGTCTTCTAATAAGTCTGAATAGTTGATTAAATGCTAGTTAATGATTTCTGATAAGTAAGCTAATTTGTTGATTAGTTGTGTTATGAGTTCTAAGAAATGTTTTTGACGATTATAAATTTTCATTAGCACATCTTTTAAAACTCTAATGAGGGTAATTAATTAACTATCGACGTTTTGCAATAAAAGGGCTAAAATTTTGCTTTATAATTTAGATTGTTCACAACTGCTAACACTAAATTTTTACTCTACGACCATAAAATCTTAAAATGGAAAGTTTAATCACCAATTTAGACTCGTTTGTTCTTCTAAAAAGTGAGAGTACTTCATTTAATCATGAGGTACATATTGTCTGGTGCAGTTGTATCCCGCATAGGCGATTGCCTTTCTGCCGAAGATCGAGTAACTCTCAAAGAATTTTGTCGGAAATTCACGCGAGCTGCTTTACAGAGGTGGCAGAAATCCAACCGATTCCTTGATCACTTCAGAAGACTGTACGGAAATTGGCTGCATGCAAATATTGATTGGCCAAGTTGTGTACAAACTTTAGTTAATCAAGAACCAACTGTTGATGAGATACCAAGACCACAATCAGACTCTCAAGAACCGTCGTCATCGCCATCATCGTCCGTTGGAACAATGACAAAAAGGTCCCGAAAACCATTCGAAGCTTTGGAAAGTAAACAGAAAAAGAGAAGATCTGATGATCATACAGGCGAAGACTTCAGTGAATTGGCATATGCAGCTGCAGCGCATTTAAAAGAAGAAGGGCATAAGGATATAGCATCTGTGATCGAATACATGATGAAAAATCCTGAAGCAGCCGTTAAAATTAAATAAACGCTTAAGAAACCAGTGAAAACAGTCACATTTACACCAGAGAAAGCGCTTGGATTGTATCTTTCACTAAAACTGTCAAAGTGGCCATTCATACTTTGCGAGAGCCTGCCATTCGGGAAGGTGCTAAAGATATTTATCCATCCTACTATAAAGTGCAACACACTAAGCTTGATTGCTATGCTCCGAAGCAATCAGTGTCAGTTACGGATTCCTCAGCTAGTATTACACTTCAAGCTTTACTTGATATCACGGTAACGAGGATCCTTCAAAGTCTTTCTGACTATGCCGATGTGCAAAATAAGCAGCTAAAGCTGATATCCAAGTGGGATGATGGTGCTTCCAACCAAAACCGATACAAGCAGAAAATGGAGGGTAAGCAAGATAATGCAAGCATTTTCATGACCTCCTTGGTGCCACTAAAACTGACAGATGGAGATAATACTGTATGGACGATCCCAAAACCATGCTCAACTTTGTATTGTCGTCCAGTTCAGTTTACTTTTGTAAAGGAGAGCGAAGCAGTTGTCATTGGTCTCAAAAGACAGATGGATGATGAAATTCAGGCCCATATCCCCACAGAGTGCAGTAATAATAACATGGTGACTCATCAACTAATGATGACAATGATCGACGCCAAAGTCTGCACGTACCTTTCTGAGACCAGATCAAATGCATCGTGCTACCTGTGCTTAGCAAAACCTACGGAAATGAACCGCCTAGATGTTGTAACATCAAAGACTGTGTTATACAAATTTGGCTTGTCATCCCTACACATACGTATAAATTGTATGGAATGTCTGTTACATATTGCGTACAGGCTCCAGCGAGAAGTAATGAGGACAAAGAAATATTGCAGAACAGAAAAAAATGTATTTAAAATAAATTCAAAGATCAGCTCAATCTGTTGATTGATATTGTGAAACGAGGCTCGGGAACTACCAATGACGGGAATACCGCAAGAAAGTTTTTCGAGTTTCCCAATAAAACTGCAGCTATTACCGGGTTGGACGAAGATTTGCTGTGATTTTGCAAGCGGTAACATCTGGCGAGAAGATCGACGTAATAAAATTTAAAGATTTTGTCGAAAAGTACGTGGAATTGTACGACTGGTACTACATGTCGTCAACCGTACATAAATTATTAATACACGGGGCTGACATAATCGAGAAAAATGATATTGTGCCGATTGGGACTCTCTCGGAAGAAGCCTCAGAGTCTCGAAACAAAGATTTTAGGAGGCTCCGGGAACATCATTCGAGGAAAAGTAACAGGCAAGATTCTAATCAAGATAATAATATTTTAAATATGTTTGTTGTTTCTTGGAATCCTTTCCTAAGTGCACAACGGCCTAAGTTAGATGCCAAGAGAAAACAGAGCTTTTTGCTGAAAATCTCGACTTAATTCAGTTTCAGGAAAGTGAGTTCGAGTTTTTAGATATATCCAATCTGGATTCTGACTCAGAATTGGAGTCCGACAACGACAAAGATAAGGAAAGTGTTTAATACTTGATTTCATTTTTTCTATTATATTTTATTTGTTCATATATTCTTAATATTTGGGTCAATAACATCCCTACTTCCCTACTAATATTACAAATGCGAAAGTTTGTATGTATGGATGGATGGTTGTTTGTTACTCTTTCACGCAAAAAGTACTAAACGGATTTGGATGAAATTTGGCACACAGATAGTTTATAACCAGGAATAACACATAGGATACTTTTTATTCCAATATACCCACGGGGTCAAAACTTATGCGGGTGAAACCGCGGGGCGCATCTAGTTCTTCATAATTAACAATGTTCTTAATTTAGTCACTAAAAGGAACCGATTCATATGTAAAAATAAATAAAAATATTTTGTCGATTTAAAGAAAAAAGTAGCAGCGATAACCATTATATGACATATGTCAAAAAATCATTAGTACTAAAACCACCTGTAAGGATATTACGGTTTTCCTTGCTGTTTACGAGATAATTAACTTTTTCATATTAGCTTCATAAAAATTTTTCGTAAAAAAATTATAATTCCTTCGTTTTTGTGCAGAACTAACTCGGGTGTCATTTTTGAATATAGTAATAACTAATAGCAGCGATATCCAGCAAAAAATCCGGAACTAGCAAATTGAAATCCCTAAGTCTATGAAAGCCGATTTTCAGCCCACCGTGCGGCGCCGGCGTGACAGTTGTTGCGGATCGCGGCCACTAGCCCAAAGCCGCGACTCGACAAACGTCGCGTCGTATGTACACTAATTTTCGCACCCTTCTAGATATACCTATATGGATTTGTTTTAAATGAGATCATCGTATCGTGATGTTTCTGACATCAGTTCTTCAATTCATTAACGCTTGTCAGTGATTTTATGCAATTTAAATACTTATCAAATATATTTACTTTATGAATCATAAAAATATGTATTACCTACTTACAACGGTACCAACCTCTCATTACAAATGTGTGGACCTTTACCTACCTGCATTCCTGCAGTCAAACAAGAAGTAGATTGACATCAGCCCGCCGGTCAACCAAGTGTTTGTTACCTGGCTCCAACCGTCACCTATCATATAATCGGTTATTTGGGTGACCTAGATACCTAAGATAATAGGAACGTCATTCACCTAAACAAGAGCAATCTATCATACACGTGCACCTAGCAGTGAAGCGGTACTCACGCCGTGTTGGTACCACTAGTTATTACTACATTTCTTAACACTTAAATCATTCATCAACTGACTGCAATAAAAGCATAAGAGGAAACTACCTCACGTTCACAACTCCCTGAATACTCTCCTGGGCACTAGTCGTAGGTAAATAATAATATGATGTTAATGTACCTACATAGAGACGATACTACATCCAGATCCACCTACCTTTAGAGCCAGCGCGCACTTGTGAGTTTTAACCGGGCGATAGTTTGATCGTTCTGGGATTCAGGAAGGAGTTATAATATATGGCAATCGATGTCACGATCGTATTTTAATCTTCAAATACGCGCGTATTTGAAGATTAAAAATCGATCGTCTTACGATAGCGACAAAGTCACAAGCGCGCGCTGGCTCTCAGGCGTGTATGTGCCACAGCGAGGTACATAAACACATTACTAGTTTCGTCACTGTGTGTGTCTCATGCGTAACATTATTTATAGCACTGCTACTTTTCTGACTGCTGATAAAATTACACACTAAAAACATGTAAAAAAGAAGCCAAGTTCGGACGACGCGACGCGATTGTCAGCTTTTCACCAATAAACAACCACAATTTCTGGGCTAAATTACGTTCTCCTACCTCAAGTGAAGTCTCACAGTCACCCGGATGTGGTCTAGGACTCGGGGTTTTTGATGAATAATTCGGCTACCAAAGGGGATTTAATAGACAAACCAAAATGTAGCTGTGTAGGTCAAATAATTATTATAATACATCTGTACTTAAGTTTTTGAATTGTGTTGTGGCTGTAGCCCTGTAGACTCTAAATGGTTAATAATAATCCAGTAACACCGGGCCGGTGTGTAGTCCTTTTGTTTCCGAACTTTTCATGATATAGGTATGTACTGCCATGTGTCGAGATCACATGTGCAATGACAGTTGGTAAACATGCAGAGCTCATTAACCGCGCGGCAATATTTATTTAATGAATACTTACTAAATAACGTGTACTGTACCGGTGTGAGATAAATGTTTTGTATACTGAACAATCTAAACAAGATAAAAGTAGCAAGACCGCGATCTTCTCAGTGTAGTGTACCTACTTGTAAGAATGCATGGATGTTCTATGAAGGTGACGAGTGTTATTGTCTCTGGCAAAATATTTACGTTATTGCGGGATACAACCACAACTAACATTAAATGTATCCTATAAGAAAACTAACATTATATCTGACTTTTTTTGGTCAATAGGTAAATATTTGTAGGCACAACTTTTTTTACTACAATGGAAAATGTACAACTAAAGATAGTTTAGCGGAGTCACGTGGTTGAAACCGACGCCCAATAAAAACATTCTTGGGCATTTTTCAAAAAAGCTGACCGTTACGGAACCAGAACACTATTTTTTTTAAGTAAAAAGATCCATTCCGCTTATATATAACGTTACTCACCTGACGTTACGAAAGTGCATTTTATGACTTCACAATGTTTTATATTAAATACACTAAAATTTATGATTCTAATATACTTCAGTTATTTTTAGATAATTGGTGCAAATCTTTAAACAATGTTCTTATTAAGACAATAATATATTTAGCTTTCAAAATCACTATACTAATCGGAACACGTTATATTACCGTCACACTGCTCTGGACACTAAGTAACGGTAAAATAACTAAACATAGGGGCCCGAAAAAAAACGGCGAAACGATGTTAAACTGTCAAACAACAATTGCGACATTAAAAAATATCTGAATATTGGTTTTCTTTTATTGTTGACGAAAATCGTAGTTACTTACTGGGAATTCCGGTATAACCAAAATTCTAGGACAAAATAAAATTAGATTTTTTTCTTATTTTGATATAACAACCAGTTAAAAGACATTCAAAAACATAATTTCATATTGTTTTACCACAAGCCTAGTGATTTTAATATGAGTATTATTTGGGGATTATGACACTTCAAAGTTAGGAAAGTATGCATGGGACATCGTGAAATTGGGGTAATATTAGTACATTTTTATTAGGTATTTTTTTTAAATAAGTGTTTATTTTAAATTATTTTTTTTTGTTTTAATTTACTTTTCTTGAAATGTGCTATCGATTGCCATTTTAAACATGATATTTTGACTAATAATTATTAAATAAGATAATTGATAAGTCAGTGGACATTATGTTATGGCAATTTTGTGGAGGTAAGCATGTGGAGACGTATGGTAAATTTTCAGCTAGTGTACTATCGGCAAAACTTAAGCATGCTCACTTAAGAAAATATTTCTGCGGCAAGCGCAGCTAGTGACAGACCACACCTCTTCCTGGTTTCGTCCAATTAGAGGCAATATGCATTTGTGTGAGTATTGGGCGGGTAACAAAAAATAACAACAGACATACTAGTACATTATGATACAAGTGTGTGATGTTGGTTACTAACTACACTTGAACCGGTATTGTTCGCGCGAGCCGAAGACGAGCGCGATAAGGGCGCCGAGTGAGTAATTATCAATACACACGCGTTTCATACGATGGTTTTCAACTTGAGAGGAAAAAACAGACTTGTATTGTTATTATAGTTTCGTAGGCCGCTAGGTATTTCTCTCTAGATTTTGGTGGCAAAAGGCGTGTCACTCGCGTTTCGTGCCTCGATTTAATTTCCGGGGGTGGTCAAATCTACGTGTTGCTCTTCGCTCTTCTTCCCTACTTGAAGTCAACATTTTTGATAATAATTAACCACACAACGAAAACGTTAACGAGTATTTATAGAAAATGGCGTGCTGGTTTCGTTTCTTCCGCGCGCCACGCTAGCGATGCGCGTCCAGGTGTAAAGGCAAGGCAAAACCGCTGAACAGCCCATATAAAAATATAATAAAAACAAAATAAAGTTTTGAATACGCAAATTAAGGTAAATTCGTAGTGAAAAATATATCATTTGAAGAAATGATAATAATTTTGATGATTGATTTATCATAAATGTATCCTAAAATAGTTTATTTATTCTCAAAAATATTCATTGTTTTTAGATATAAAAACTCTTTGCGGAGATTGAGAAAAATAACTGTAAAGTAAAAATACTAGTGTAATAAACGCTGAATTATGAACCTAAATGCGTTGCTATAAGAGTCACTTTACAAGCAAGTGTGTTGAAGAAATATTTTGTCATTTTTTATGACCGTATTTTATGGCCCTTCTATTAAGCCGTCCTATTGTTTAACCGGTTGTCGACCAATAACAATGGTACTTAGATAATGAACTTATTTTTATTGCAGTTGCAAAAGTTGCGACAGCAATAAACAAAAATCTCTGAAAAACTGCGTCAACTATTGGTTCAAACACTACTGTAATTTTGCTATTTCAATCAAAACAGAGCAATAAAAGAAAAATATACCAAATGTTGTCAATTTCTAACAAAACTACGTAACTTGCTCCTTTTTAGGGTTCCGTAGTCAAAAAGGAACCCTTAAAGTTTCGCATTGTCCGTCTGTCTGTCTGTCCCTGGCTTAGCTCACAGACTCTTACTACTAGAATACTGTAATTTGGCATGGGTATACATATTAATCACGCCAACAAAGTAGTAAACTAAAATCTTGAAAAACATTTTTTTAGGGTACGTCCTTTGCACGTAAAGTGGCGATGATAACTTTTTTCTCCTATCCCATAGGTGTATCATTCGATTGGCCGTTCAAGAATATTGCTGATTTTCAAAGCAATTTTTCGATTCAGGGATCGATATGCGTGATATTAAGCTTTAAGTTCCCAAGTTTAAACACATTTAAATGCAGTTATTTACTTTCCAATAGCACTGCAGAAGTAACAAGTCGCATGCTGATAAAACACAAAAATGTCAATATAAACATTTTATACCTTTATGCAGTGTCGGTTAACGCACCTAGCGCGTTCGCTGCGATTTGTTTGCCGGCATCGCATAGGACATCGCGAAAATTGGAGAGGCAGTGAAAGTAATGATAAATAACTAAATTTATATACCCGACAGAGCATAGCCATGTGTCGGAGAGAGGTAAATATCAAAGTGTATAGAATAGACATAATTTGTTGTTTGACATTCCTTATTCCAAATTATTATATTTTTTATGGAAATATTTTATTATTGATACTAATTAAATATAGCAATACTACATCATATACAGCATATTACATTTTCTAAACCAAATGGAAGATATGAGTACGAAATTACTTCTTGTCAACAATAATAATTCATAAAGAGCTCTCGCTGGCCGAGACCATTAAAAATGATCTCACAACAAGTGAGCATAACACGCGCCTAGTATGAGTGTCACACTTCTATACATAATTACGTTATAACGAACACGACTAAAATACGTTTCGTTCATCCCATTGGTCAAAACGCTTGCATCGGGCGAACGCTTGCGTCGTAAGCCGTGCTGTACGATTATCGCCTTAGAGGTGAGCATGCGGAAGTTTGGCCGATGGTACGTCCAATGTTAGCAAAGTATGTATTCACTACATTTACAGAGTGCTCTGGCTCGGACGGTGACAACAAAGCGTAGGCATGTGGTTTAATTTTTGATGTGTAGGTGATAGATTTAATAGCATTCCAGAGTTTTTTATTATTTTTTTGTGCGTTACTTAAAAGGGCTTTATCATAGTTAGTTTTAATAGTTTTGAGTATCTTGGAACAATAGTTCCTGTATCTTTTAAAAGTTGTTTGAAGTATTTTATTTTCGGGATTTTTTTTAAATTTCATATGCATATTGTCTCGATTTCGTAGGCATCTAAGGAGCCCTGTAGTCATCCAAGGCTTACTTAGCCTTTTACGGTTAGGCACAACTTTCAATATAGAGTTTTCAACTATGATAAGTTTGAGGGTGTTGACAAAGAAGTCAGTTGCTTCATTAACATCTGGGGTGCTATAAACGAGGCTAAAATCGGTCTGAAGTAGGTCCAATTTAATTTTGTCAAAATCCAAAACCCGAGTCTGTCTAGATTTTTTCAGTGAAATATTGGAAGAGTTGGAAGGGTTGTTCTCCATAAATAATAAAACAGTGTCATGATCGGTGACCGAAGGGTTGGCGACGAAACAAAAAGCACCTCTTCTCGTTTTTAAAATTAGGTGGTCGAGACAGGTGTTACCTTGTCGCATAGGAAGAGTGTGTGCTGGTAGCATACCGTGATATGCGAGCATTGTCAGATACTCAGTTGCACGTGAGTCATTACTGTTGTCGGAGATGTTAATATTTAAGTCACCGGTCATGATTATGTTTCTGTAGGAAGATACAGATTTTAGTACTACATCCAGAGAGTCCACGAACGCGGAAACATTCCGAACAGCAGGCGGCGATAGACTGCAATCAAGGCGGTATCATTGTTGAGTGTTAACAACAAACAGTCGGCATCCTGGACCAGGGGCTCCGAAACAGAAACCTGAAGGTGGGAGCGGAAAAATACCACCACACCCTCATTCTGCGATCTATGTTGATTGGTAGTGACGCAGGTATGGTCATGGATCGAAGGTAGAGGAGGAGAGTTGAAAAGCCGGCATTCCGTAAGAATTATGAAATCCCAGGATGTATTAATTCTTTCCAAAAGCATTGTCAAGCCATCAAAGTTCATATTTATGCTTCGAATATTTTGACAGAGAAGTGAGAGAGCATTTTTGTGCAAATCAGCAACGTCCCTGCAGTCCTCGATCATACAGACTGCAGACTCAGCTACAGAAATATTGTCCAGGTCAGTCTGTACGTCATTTAAGTTACCGAATTATATAACCAAAACAAAACATCAAGCTAATGCGGCAGTGGTTAAAAGTGGTGGCATGAGTAGTATCAGAAAAATGTGACTCAATATTCGGATAGCTTTTCGAATTATGTGCGTGCAGAGTTAAAGGCAGAAAAGTGTAGAAACAGCTGACATCTATTGGTGCATGCTGGGAATCGAAAGTGATTGAGGTTGCGTATGACCTTGAGTAGTGTTGTGTGGCGTGTGATATTACAAGCAAAAAACAAAATAATACAATAAAACTTAAACAAGCATAACTAAGAGGCAAAATAAATGTAATTTTAGAGGAACTTAGTCAAAAGGCGGCGCCAATAAGTTTATGTAGGTCGCTTTCGCAGTTTACACAAAACGGAATCGAACCTGCAGACTTTTTATATAAATTTTCCCGTGGCTCGGCCAGCAGCTATCACATTTACCTTCTTTTTGGAGTCTGCGGCCCAAGTAGTAAAGATGCTTGCCATAGGAGGTTAGGGACTCGGCTATATAAATAGGTTTCGGCGGGCCTGGCAGCTCAATACTGGCTGTCGAGAGTTTATTGTTACCGCCTTGCTTGTTATAGTTTCTGGTGGCCTTTAGAACATTTTCCTTCAAGTTTGTTGACTTAAATTCCTCAACAACAGTACCAACGGTGTGTGAGTGTTTTTTTGCCTTCAATCTGTAAATTTTATTGATTTCAGATGGATTTATTTCTTCATTAATCACCGTCCCAATCATACAAAGGTTTTTATGAATGATTCCTTACTTTCTGAGACAGTGGTAGGCAGGTTATTAATCTCAAGCAGAGCAGAGCGAGAGCAGCGTTCCAGGTAATCAAATTTGGATTCTAGTGAGGAAATCTGCTTTTTAAGGATGGAGTTATCTCGTTCAGTTGCATCTAGTCGTTCCATTATTTCACCGTACTTTCCGCTGACAAACTCCACCGATGTTTGGATCTTAGAGTTCTGTTCCGATATTTCGTCCATTGTAGATTTAAGACAATCGAACTTTCGGTTTTGTTTGGACTCAAAGTCAGAGAAAAGTTTAGTGATTTCGGATAAGAGCAGCGAGTTGTCCGATTCGCTATCCTCAAAATATGTACCATCACCGAGACGGCGTTTTGTTCTGCGGTTCGCGTTAACGAAGATATCTTTAATTCGCTCCTGATTGCCCGAAAAAGCGCTCAGTTCCGGCTCGGACGATGCTGCGTGGAGATTTGAGGCCAGCGGCGTTATGTGTTCGGG
Organism: Atethmia centrago; assembly: GCA_905333075.3. Taxonomy (NCBI): domain Eukaryota; kingdom Metazoa; phylum Arthropoda; class Insecta; order Lepidoptera; family Noctuidae; genus Atethmia; species Atethmia centrago. The sequence goes on along the minus strand of HG995378.1, from coordinate 664,305 downwards.
CGCGGGCGACTTTAATACAGCAGTGTTTGGCGGTGGTGGCGAGCGCTGTACGCGAGACATCGTGAGCAACAGGGCAACGTAAAAAAAATACCTATATCTAAAGACAAATACCCTCACTCTTTGATAACTGAGTTGTGTAACGTCCTTTATAAACTACGAAACAATCCTGTATTTATTACTAACGTAAAATGTAATTAACTACCTACAACCTAGAATTGATAATACAAAATTATAAAAAATTGAAATACGTAAAAATACACAATTCAGAATACATTTATAGCATCATCGACAGGTCGTATGAAAAGTTACCACCAGTACTATCTAGCACATTTGGATGGTGATAAGCAATAATGTGTCAACCCACAAAAACTCAAATTCGGAGATACTGATGTATTCTGATAATGTGTTCCGTATTTAACATTATTCAAAAGAGTTTCAAGTCATTTAAATCAATTAAGTACGAAAAATCTTGATCTAAATCATAAAACAAATGGGAAATCACGTATACAACATTTGTCAATATGCCGTCAAGCTCCATAACACGGTTGACATTCAAAGTAGCGTCATCTATCGTCACAATAAAGACGTTATGAGACTTGACACTGTGTTGCGAAACGTCATTCAGTTCTTAGGCGCAGCGCCTAACAACGAAGTCCACGTAAAAAAATAAAAAATAACTAATATTCCCACTGTAATTACTTGATTCGTTTTACAAACCGTTATTGTAGTGAATTGTATGCAATCCACGCCGGGGTCATCAAGGTAAGTCAGTAATTATTCTGTTATGTTAAGATTTTCATAGGTAATTTCTGTATAGGTTATGTTGCCGATATAAATTAGAAAACAAATAAATTAAATAATTAAATATTTACATTTCAAAGGTGAAGGTTTTTCTTATACTAAAATAATGTAATTTGGTCCTATCATATTGACTTATTGTAACTTTTGTAACCAATTGCTGTGATTACCCACTTGATTGATTATTGCTAAATAAAAAACAATACTGTGTATCAGACTATGAAGCATAACACATTATTGCTAAACAGATAAGGACTTTTGAGTAAAACTTTAGCGCAGTTTACGGTGCTTAACATATCATTGCTGAACGTAAATTAGTATTATACGAGAGATAATTTATATTTTAAGTAACTTGAAATTATATTGCCAAAATTGCTACTATTCAAGGATCTGATAATTCCAATACAAAATTGAGTTGATGAGTGAGTTATATCGGGTTGTTTAGGTATTATTTTCATAAACCGCCATCACTACTAATAACTTTTTCCTTATTTTGTTGTAGAAAGATGTCACTGCCGAAATCAAGGGGTCAATTAATGGTCAATCTTGCGAACTCCAATACAAAAGAAGATTTTAATAAAATTACTGAAAATGTCAACTCAAATAAGCCTCAAGATATCCCTGTACCTAACGTAAGAACTGATCCACATTTACATTTTTCTACCGAATTACAAAACTCCAGATGCAGTGATCTTACTTATACATCACCGGATAATATTACAATAGATAGTATTTCACCAATATTTGAGTTACTCGACCATTCAGATATAAATATTGTAACAGAGCCCAATGATGTGGAGATAATTCCCTCAAGCTCTTTAGATACAATTAATATTTTATTCCCATACATTGATGAAAAGAAATTGAAGTTTGTAAACGATGAACTAAATAAGGACCAATAAACGGATATAGTTACTCATTTTAATGGAGACGGAATGGAGAGTCCCAACGCTAGTGACCACGATAAATCTCAACCAATTGATTTATTAACTAATGGAAATGACGAAAATAGTTCAAACACAATTAATAAAAATAAGCATTCAAATGAGAATATTAATTCTAGCCCTGTTGAAAAAAACGACCCTCGTCCCGATGTTGACGACGATGACGTAGATGCCACTGTTAGTATTTTAAATTCCGTTGATCAGAATCGTAACAACATTGAAGACCCTGATTATATACCCGAAACGAACGACGATGACTCTGGTGAGCCGTCATCAAAATACAATGGTAGACCAAAAAAAGGACGCAAGAGGAAATATATAGATCAGAATAGCAACATAAGAAAGAAAAAAGCGAACGCCAATCAGGATTACTTCAGTGCGAAAGGAAAAAAAGTTTGTGCGAAGGAGTTTAACAGTAGCGATTGTAGATGCCCTTTAAAATGTACAGAAAAATTGTCTATTGATAAACGTAAAAAAGAATTTGAAATTTTTTGGAGTTCTGGTTCTTATGAAGCAAGGTGCGCAATATTACAGGGTAGCGTTATTGAAGCCAAAAAGAAAAGAAGCTATTCCATAAATTCTAAGCGAGCTTTTTCTAGAAAATACAAATTGTGTAATACTCCAGTCTGTAAAAAAGCTGTTTTGATTACACTTGGCATTAGTCAATCTAGAATCGACGTGGCTCTTAACAAAGTTAGGGAGCAAGCTTCTATCAGTGATAAAAGGGGTGTTAAATCTGGGGGCAGAAACGCAATAGATGGCGAACAATTGCTACAAATAAAGCAATTCATAGAGAGTTTGCCTAAGTATTCTTCTCATTATTGCAGAGATAGCACATCAGCAATATTTTTGGCTCCAAATTTGAACTTGACCATCATTTATGACCTTTATAAAGAAAAATACGAGAATCATGTAAGTTTTTCTAGATTCAGGCTTTCTTTCTACAAAGACTTTAATCTCAGATTTAAAAAGCCACAAAAAGATACGTGCTTACGCTGCGACTTGTACAAAGCAAACAAAACTGTTGCCACTGGTGAACAATTAGTTTCATTAGAAAAAGAACACAAAGATCATTTGGATCACGCCTACAAATTAAGAGATCAAATGAAAAAGGACTTGGCTGCTGCTAAAACCAGTGATTCAATAGAAACGCTGACCTTTGATCTAGAAAAGACACACTGTTTACCGAGATTACCGACAAGTATTGTTTATTATAAGCGCCAACTGAACCTTCATAACTTAGGCATACATTGTGGTACAAATGGAAAAGGATATTTCTATATTTGGCTAGAGCACGAAGCTGGGCGTGGTACCCAAGAGGTGGGATCTTGTTTAAAAAAGTTTATTAGCGCGCATTTAAAACCTGACGTAACTCAGCTGATACTTTGGGCTGATTCATGTGGCGGACAAAACAGAAGTATCAAAATGATGCTGATGCTTCTACAAATTTTACACAGTCATGCAACGCTACAAAAAATAACTATGAGATTTCTTCAGCCGGGACATACTTACCTTCCGAATGACTCGGAGTTTGGGGATGTTGAATGTGCCTTAAAATCACAGATTCGATTATATACTCCAGAAGATTATATTTCCGTGATGGAAAACTGCCGCCGCAAGAATAAATTTGTAGTCACTAGACTTCAAAAAGAAGATTTTAAATCGATAACACCTTTACTAAATTGTATCACTAACCGAAAATCTGATGTAGATAAACAAAAAATATCTTGGCTTTCAACTTTTGAAATAGAATTACGTCGTGATGAACCATTGAAACTATTCATGAAATCAAAACTCGATGAGCAACCTCAGGTGGTTGACAGATCAAAAAGTGGAAAGAGTCGGAAACAAAAACCGAATTTCGCGCTTGATCTGCCTATCCTATACCCAAATGGGCGTGAACTATCAGCTGCAAAAATACAAGATCTAAAAGAATTGTTAAAGCTCATTCCAACAGATGCAAAAGGCTTTTATAGTTTCTTGAGGAACATTGCGTCGGGTGATTTTATCGATGATGCTGATGGCTTGGGTAATTCTATTGATTTCGATATAGAAGAAAATTTGATGGAAGATTAAACACTTTAGCTGTTGTAATTTCTTGGTTAAGTATATTAGTTAAAGCGATGATCAGGTAAGTGTTAGATAAGATTAAGTCAAAGTGATTTTATAATGAGACTGAATATAAGTTATGGATACAAATACACACTTGCTAAGGTAAAAATAATTGGGCTAGTTAGGAAGATACCCTAAGTTTTGTAAAAAAAGACTTTTATTTTTGTTAGTTTTGATATAGTTTAAATTGTTATTGTAAATATATATATATAATACAAAATAATACATAATAGTTCCTAAAGATCTCGAAATACAAAAATCTCTTTAAAATAAACCTGACTTCTGGTAAAATATATAAGTTAATTAAGTTAAAGTGATATTCAAATATTTCACTTAAATGACCAACATAACTTTAAGAAAATGATTACTAAAATAAGACTGATTTAGAGTAAGATTATAATATTTTGTTAAGAATCAATGAGTCTTAGGATTGCACAAATTTAATTTTCATGAAAGAAGCTATTTAATTTGTTTTTGTTTGTTGAATAAGATTGATGCCTTGCTTAAAAGTTAGCTTTTTGTAGTTTCATATTACCTAATAAACATAAAAATGAATATTTACGACTTTTATTTAAAACTATTTTACAAAGTATAAGTGTGAAAATACTTTTATCAATATTCATTTATGCTCCTTAACATACATTTACTATCATTAAATACCGGAATCAGAATTTAGCAAAATAGTGTTAAGTTCCTTAATTTCCTGTTTCGAATATTATAACGTGAACCATATTTTGCAATATGCAATAATGACGTTTTTTGGAAAAACTTACAAACTTTATCTCTTTTTATGGTACTAATCTACTTTCAATCTATTATTCCTTTTATCAAATACATAAAAGAACCGGTGAATAAATATTTTTTCAAACAAATTTATTAAGAATTGGTATGACATCTTTTAACGCCATTTTCTCAAAATAGAGTCGGTGTGGCTTGACATTGTATTGCTTATCAGCATCCATTTATGTTTGAAGTTGAATACAAGAATTAACTACAAAAAATACCAGACTGCGTTTCTAAATCGATTTAAAAATCAGAACAGAACATCCAGAACATGAATGAATGAATGAATGAATGAAATGCACCGACTCCAGCGTGGTTAAACCAGACTCGATTGCTCGAATGAACCCAAGGATTCGCACTAGTCCCTGGAACCTCATGTTTCATGGGACTACAGAGACCATTACATATCAAAGAGTAGACCGGGGGGCGCAGTAGTGGTCAGGAAGACGTGCCCTTAGGATAGGAAGGATTATTAGAGCTTACCGGATATGCATCCTTGAGGTGTCCCGCAGAGGCGGGCCGGCAATAGCCGGGAATCGTGGAAGTCGCATTAGATCCCATGATCCCCGGTGCAAGTGTGGGAGGGGAAAACCGGGGTGGTTTTTAGCCAGTAAGAGTCTGACAGACCCCTCCGCCTACCCCAGGGCGGAGGACATCCATGAAGATTTTCCAGCCCGGAACAAAAAAAAAAGAAAAAGTCCAGTTGCTTTCTCGACTCTTTTCTGTGACACTGCTACGCTGTGTTGCACGTTACTGTTTCCAATGTCTTCATCTGAGGTCTCGCTACTATCCGTTTCTGATTTCTTGTAAAACACGCTAGCAGCCTTCCTGATCGTATCTCGATCTTCGGCCGTGTCCGTCCAAAAGTTGATTTCCATGTCGAAGTACTTCATGTCCTGCTTTAGGTTGTCATTCCAGGTGTAAATAGGCCGACTTTCTTGGATTTGACCTTGCATGTAGATTTGACCTTGATGCAGTATGCATTGCAGCATGTAACAGATGTGGTTCGCGGCGCCTGTGCAAATGTGCAAGATAGCACATCCTGTGATTCTTGATGCGTTTGGTTACAGTTTTTCCGTCCAAGATTTCATGCATTTTCTTTTCCTTTTGGGTTATTCCTAGCGTGGTTAATCAAGTCTCTTATGATAACTCTCTCATACCTTCTCAATCTTGACCTGTTAGCTTTAGTGAGTGCCAATACTTTCAAACCGTGTATCATACAGGGCACGATCACCATTCGATACATGAGTCTGGCTAGTTTCCAATCCATCTTTGAGTTTGTTATGAATGGTAATATTGATTTTGCGTTTCTAGTGGCGTGTTCGCAGCGTTTTTAATTGTGGTTTTCCTACTTAATGCAGATGCTATGTGTGTACCTAGGTATTTAATTTCATCGACTGTAGGTAGATTTGAGAGCAGTGGTGGCCCGGTGGTAACAGCCGCGACTTACGAGTTGTAGGTCGTAGGTTCGAACCCGGACAGGCGCTTTACTTTGTGTAAATAATTTCATCACCACTGCTCTCAAAACGGTGAAGGAAAACATCGTGAGGAAACCGGCATGTCCTAGAACCAAAAATTCAAAGACATGTGACATCTACCAACCCGCACTGGGCCCGCGTGGTGGATTACGGCCCACTCCCACTCACAGAGAGGAGGCCTGTGTCCCAGCAGTGGGAACATTATAGGCTGATTATGTGTAGGTAGATTTATTCCATTAATAGTCACATGGGCCGTTTTCTTTGTAGCTATGGGGTCTCTAATTAGTATTTTTGTTTTTGTTTCGTTTATTTGGAGGCCGACACTAGCAAGTAGGGGTTTAATATAGTATAGGATTTCTTCTAGCCGTTCAATGTCATCTGTAATGAAGATAAGGTCGTCCGCAAATGATAATACCAGGGGGAGTGAGATTGCACGATCCTGATCCAGTTTGATTAATTGAGTTTATATATAAAATAAAACTGCACTGCACATAATATTATTATAGTTGTCACGCACTTATTATAGGTTAAAGTTAGGTACACTATTTGTACATATCACACATAACTAACTAAGCCGGTAGGGACAGTATAACTAGTAACTAAAAGTGTCGGACCTAACACTCTTTACTGGCTGCCAAACGCCAACACTTGGTAGGATACCCAGGCCACCCGGTACCTGGGTCGACCCTGCGCGTGCCCGTGACACGTTTATTGTTTGTTATCTGGCTGAAAGTCCTTACAAACATTCTATTTCCTGCACGCCGTTCTTCGTGCAAGACCCTTTTAAGCGTACGGAATGTGGTCCTCTGTTGGTTGGCCTATTGTTTAAAAAGACAGCTTGGTAGTTGCCTAATGCTTTTATTATTTCCCCGTTGTAGTTGGAATATTCATGGTATATAGATGATTTGAATAGTCACTCCTGTGAAAGATCTGGTTCCTTTAGAAATACAACTGTTGATGTGAGAGTTGATTATTTAAATAAAAACATACTTGTCACTTCCCTCACCAACTTCAGTTGGTGTCATTCTATTTGGGTATTTTTCTAATTAGAATTGGCTAATTGTGTGCTTTTCCAGTGGATGCCAATCGTAGTGCGTAGAATTGTATGTCCCTAAGTTCATCTCTGTTTCTTGTAGGCAGACTACATGAATCTTCCTTTGTTGAAGTTCAGCATCTATTTTATAATTTTGGCCAGTTTCGAGCTCCATCGGACGTTCCAAGTTGCAATACGCAAGTCTGGGCAAGTGTACTTAATTGCGGCAGAAGGCGGATTTCTAAGTATTGTGTATCTATATCTATACTATATATGTTGTGGTGTTTTGACGTTGATTGATTACTGCTTTGGAGCTTGCGTATTATCGTTGTATTGCTCAACCTCGATTGCGACCCAGCCATCAGAGTGCTGGTCTTTGTTGAAGACGTGAAGATTGCCGGGCACTGCTTCGCCGGCAGTTGAATACACCAGCGTGTTCCCGGTACTTATTCACACGTGCACCTTTATGAGATAAAATTCGGACGCAGCGATATGGATATCTTCTCCTCACCAGCCCGTCTCGCTAAGATGAGCGGTTACGTATTTTGATATCCTTTGTTCCTGGGAAAGATTGCTATTAGGAAGGAAGTCTCGAATATTATTCTGAAATGTTGAGTAAATTCTGTCCCCATCACGGCTCACCGAAACATATGTAGCAAGATCTCATCCTACAAACAAGTGGACAAGCTTTTGCATGGTTTTGCATTTTTTGTGAAGAGATGTATTTTAAAACTTTACTGGAATTCAACTGCCCTTTTTCGGCCTTTCACGTACGGCGCAGATGGGTATAATAGAACTTGATTTACGATCTCTCAAAAGGATCGGTAATTTGCTTAGCTAGTGACTTTTTGTAAAGCTAAAGACGCCAAATAATAAATTTGTTTAGGTACAGTAATTACCTGGAATTTGGTTCAATGTTATAATTATAAAGTACAGGGAATTCCTTAGTTAGTTGGAACAGTTATATTATCATCCCTATACTGCATAGGCTAAATGTTGAGTGTTGAAGGATTAGAGAATATTAAAGAGTATTAAATTGACACACACGTATCATAGTTTAAGCGGAACTGTTCAGCAGATCCCTAAAATACATGAAAAGATCTCACCAGATTAGCTTGGACGGGATCGTCCTAAGTGTGCATTGGGTCGCTCGCCGGAGGCTCGATCAGGAGCGCTCACAGGCCTAGTCCACCCTACCTTTGCACAGCTAGCAATTTTATTTAACGACACGAACACACAGCAAAAACAAAAACACTGATCAAAAACACAAATTTACACTATGTGGCGCGCACGCTGCGCACAGCTAAAATATTTTTGGGAACTTGACGGAGGACCAACACGTGACACGTCCGTTCACTTCGACGTCCACCGAACGACCGAACAGAACATCCAGAACAGAACAAAAACACATACGACACCGCGAAACACCACACAAACCAAAATTACTGCCTTCTTTGAGAATATTAAACAAGTCGGTAATAACACGAAAACTGCATTGCACTAATGCACAAATACTACAATCACGGTAATCCACCATAATATTGCTGGGGTATTGAACAAGGTGGCCATTTCAAATCTACAAAAGTCAAAGTGAAATTATTTATTTCAAATAGGCACATAAAAGGCATTTATGAACGTCAAAATTAACAAAAAAAAAAATAAAATTGATTCTAGTTGCCCCTTCCAAAAGGTACTTTCATATGGAGAAGAATGGGCAAGAAACTCTAACGTTACTCTTTTAAAAATTTTTGTAAAAAGGAACTGGGTTCCGTAGATATTATATGTTTAACTGAAACTTACCATCAAAGTGGTTGTGAACCAAACCTTATACTTAATAACTATAAACTAGTATCCTTCTTCTCTCGAACTAACCAACGACGGGGAAGCTCGTGTATATTATTAAAAAATAACCTACCATTAAAGAAATAAAAAAATCTACCTTTCCCCTATCCCTTTCAATTCTAAGGCTGCCGTCGAAATAATTAAAATCGATTTGATTATTGTGTGCATATATAGAACACCTACACGTGATGCCACAATGTTTTTGATAATTTGGAACTTCTTACCAATAAACTATGTAAAAATGGTAACAATAAAATGATCATCTGTGGCGATTGGAATATTGATACACTGAAAACAAATAAAACATCCAATTGACTTAAATTCTATACCTGTAGAATTTAGCGCCTGATTGGTTTGGCACTAAGTTCTGGGTTGGTTGATATTTGATTGATTTGGTATTGTATGTTAAGACTATGGTTTGGTTGTTGGTTTACGATCACTGATTTAATGATACGAAAGTATATGGTTTAAAAGCTATATTGAACACTACAAGTTATTATAATTATCAAATGGTAAATCTAATAGAAGCTAAATTAGCACTAAGATGGTTTGACCTGGTTTGGTTTAAGTTACGCGATTGGTAGTCGAACACGTACTAACTGGTAGTAGTTGCGTTACATGCATTTATGGAAATGCATGCCGGTAAAAGTGCTGAGCTGTTCGGTTGCAAATATTGTACCAAACATATTCCCGAGCACAAGATGACATAAGATAATAATAAAATACCTAATCATCAAATCACCTTAGTTAAATAATAATACAAGAATACAATAAGAAATGGTAAACTAAAGTTTAAGTAATAAAAAATGGTAAACTAAAATATAAATTACGGTTGTCTTTAAAAAAACATAAATTATTTACCCTAATGAGTCTTCCACTGTAAGCACACGTTCTTTTCGCATTATAGGCAACGTAGCCCTTTCCTTTTTACCCGCACTACGCATAGCTCTGGGCCACCGTCTGGCGAAATATGCACTTAAACCTATCGATTCACTTTGCTGACGGTCAGCAGTACTCTGCTTTCGCGGTTGCACTTCACTATGTACTCTGGTTGACTCCGATGTAGTTGCCACAGACTCCTGTCTGAGGTGAGGCTCCGCGCGGCTGGCCGCAGGAAGCGAACGGCATCTCACCCTTCCCCAGGCCCAGACTGCTGCCGCGCATAGGACGACTCCCAGCAGTATGTAGACGACGGTGTACTGGTGAATGTCATGGACTGATATGTCATCGACCTCAGCTTTGGTGGTTTTTAATGTTTTGATCTGTTCTCCAAGAATGGATAGAGATCTATTCAGACTCATGTCCCCTGGCAATGCTGTTTCCATTGGTGTTTTAATGTTCACAATATGGTTTATCTGGTCTAGTTCTAGTACAAGCATATTTGGTGAAAAATTTAATTGGTTAGATTGTTGTTGCAAAGAATACAGTGTAAAATCTTTACTTTTAATAAAGCATTTCTTACTCATGCCAATGACCCCTGCTCGAGTCAGCTGACGAACAGTAACTTGATCGTCGCATATGATTTTAATGGAATATTTGTTGGTAATTTTTATCGGTCGCGATAGGTACCTACTACCTAGTTGTAAAAATGACAGACCAATACTCCAATGTAGTTGGCGGAGATGGTACGCTTGTATGCCATCAGCGGAGACAATGTATCTCGTGCCATCGAAATGTTCGCGGAGTTATTTCCCAATCGGCATCGTCCCTTACACAGGCTAATGCTGGCTGCTTCGCAGAGACTCGATCATCGGCAGTTCGACGTTCCCCAGCATGCTTAAGGTCGCGGCAACGAAGGCCTGCCTGTCGCCTTGCAGGAAGATATTCTGGAATTCTTCCGGCGAAAGCCACGGTCAAGCAAACGGTAGGCTGGTCGACGGTTTGGAGTGCACCACTTCACAGTGTGGCGGCTGCTGCACAAAGAAATGCAGCATCCTTTTCATTACCGCAAGGTACAGGATCTCCACCAACTTGATAACGCCGCGCGAGTTACATTTTGTCGCTGGTTGCCGGAACACCAAGACACCAACATCCTGTAGACGGACGAGTGTTTATTTACTCGAGTTGGCGTCTACAATGTTCATAACAAACAAAAAGTGATCAGTGCTTTCGACGCAATAAAAACGAATGTGTTTGTGTGGTGCAACGTCGTGCTAGACTGTGCCTGGAGTGTGACAGTGGAAACTTTGAACAATACCTCCAGGTAACATAAGTAGGTAATTTATTCATTTGAACATAGACCATCATTTGTAAATACGATGTTAGCTAAATCAACTTGATAAGTGTAAATAAGTTGATTTAAAATTTTTAACTACGCCAAAAATACCTATCAGACAAAATAAATCACTTAAAATCCCTAACATATGGGTACCTACCTACTTAACTACTTAGCACAAATTATGTTGAGGTATTTTTGTCGGTCCTCACCCCGTTAAAAAACAGAAAAGAAAATCTTAAATCAACAATTTAATCTACAAATAAAAACGAAAACCGTCCTTGGGGCTGAATTTACATAGAGAGCCCGCCGCGGCATCGCGCCCAGTACCTACATAATCTTATTATTATTAGGCGCGCACGCGCTCGCGATTAGTTTAAGTTGTGCAACAGGAACTGCTTACGTGCTATGTAAGGTTTATTTATCGCCGCCTATTATTTTATTCATCAGCTGATAGGTAACTAACGACGCCAACGTGAACTTTTTTTTGGCGCAGTAGTATCTACTTCCTACTATTATTATTTATCGTAATAGCCCAGTGGTTTAGGCGTTCTCCTCTCGTGCATGAGGTTACGGGTTCGCAACTGAGCAAGTACCACTGTGTTATTTTTAATTCATAATGATGTAAGTACTTTCTAAAACTTAGGACATCATTGAAATCATGTGTTTCGGAAAGCACTTAAAGCCTTTGGTTCCGATAGATTTGTAGCTCTCGGACAGTCGTTAGGGGGTCAACGAACACGGGTCGGTATGGGTCAACGAACTTACAGCCCTGCCGTAGGGTCGATGGTACGGGTAATCAAAAGCCAGAAAGTCTGACAATTAGTCTAACAAATGGGTATCGTGTTATCAAGTAACTGGTTGGTTGAGGTCTGATACGCAGTCGCCCTACGTGATTCACTGGCACTCCATGTGATGAGCTGCATACAGTTAGACTGAAAGCCGACCCTAACATAGTTGGGAACAGGCTCTGCAGATGATGAACATTTTCGCATTGTTATGATGCTTAAAAATGAGTTATTATTTAGCAAATTTTAAAAACAATAATGTAGAAACAACATTGTTATTTTCAAATTCGAACTACATCTCAAGGTTAAATTATTTGCTATAAGTTGCTGTAGCTACAACAATTTGTACAGATCGCGGCACGTTGGTTGAACCTTGCGCAGTAACAGATTTTCGAGTCTCAATCGAATTGCGGTATGCGTGCAACGCGGGGCTGCGCGTAGGTAACCATAGCAACGGCCGCCATTTTAGTTCAACTTACGTGCCGCGTTTTTTTCGTAGAAATGTGGGCGGAGCCTCGTACAGCCTGTCGTCACTGGTCATCGCATTCACGCACACAGTGACATGACGCGCGATAAATCGCAATGGGTGATTCTGTTTTTTTTGAAGAGGGTTATTAAGAGAGTTATTCTGAAAAACAATAAAATTTTAAAATCTAAAATAATACTTTATTATTGATTATTGACTTGGTATCGTATTGTTATATGATTATTTACGAGTTTCACAACAACCTCCTGAAAGGTTTTGCAGGTTCAAAACTGCATCTTGTATATATTAATAAAACTAAAAAGCTTGTAATAAAATAAATTATTTAAAAAAACAAAAACCCGACTGCTAAACACATAACTGAAAAGGGAAAAACAAGCATTATAATCTATAGAATTTTGGTCTTGCAGGCGGGGACAATCACAAGTTACACCATATTACAGGTTATTCGTTTGTCCCCGTTTGTAATGCTTTTTTTCCCTTTTCAGTTATGTGTTTTGCAGTCGGGTTTTTGTTTTTTTAAATAATTTATTTTATTAGATTCACTGCGACGTACTCCGATATTGGTATTATGCTGGTCATACTGTAGTTTGTTGCGGAACTGGTATTATCCTATACAAGGTGTTGCTTTGGACCTGCAAAACATTTTAGGAGGTAATTATGTTAGTGATTCTCAACCCGAATCAACAATAAAATGGGCAGGTATTTTTTTTTTCATTTTATTCTTATTTACGGAAATCGGTAAGTGTGAACTCCCCTTTTTAAAACGCGGCCAGTCTGTACGTGTCCTTAAACTGCGCTTTCACACACACACACAAACAAACGCAACCGACATTTCTTTCATAGATCCAAAGCACCAACCACCGCACGCTCCCACTACCACTAGCCACGCCCCCGCGGCCATCACAAGCACATAAATCGGGTCAATTTATTAGTGTGATTGATGGCGCCGGCGCGTGCATACGCTTGCAAATTCCGCCCGTCAAGTGCGCCTTCGATTAACGGTCGCGACTACCTAGTTGTAAAAATGACAGACCAATACCCCAATGTAGTTGGCGGAGATGGTACGCTTGTATGCCATCAGCGGAGACAATGTATCTCGTGCCATCGAAATGTTCGCGGAGTTATTCCCCAATCGGCATCGTCCCTTACACAGTGTAATGCTGGCTGCTACGCAGAGACTCGATCATCGGCAGTTCGACGTTCCCCAGCATGCTTCAGGTCGCGGCAACGAAGGCCTGCCTGTCGCCTTGCAGGAAGATATTCTGGAATTCTTCCGGCGAAAGCCACGGGCAAACAAACGGGAGGCTGGTCGACGGTTTGGAGTGCACCACTTCACAGTGTGGCGGCTGCTGCACAAAGAAATGCAGCATCCTTTTCATTACCGCAAGGTACAGGATCTCCACCAACTTGATAACGCCGCGCGAGTTACATTTTGTCGCTGGTTGCCGGAACACCAAGACACCAACATCCTGTAGACAGACGAGTGTTTATTTACTCGAGTTGGCGTCTACAATGTTCATAACAAACAAAAAGTGATCAGTGCTTTCGACGCAATAAAAACGAATGTGTTTGTGTGGTGCAACGTCGTGCTAGACTGTGCCTGGAGTGTGACAGTGGAAACTTTGAACAATACCTCCAGGTAACATAAGTAGGTAATTTATTTATTTGTACATAGACAATAATTTGTAAATACGATGTTAGCTAAATCAACTTGATAAGTGTAAATAAGTTGATTTAAAGTTTTTAACTACGCCAAAAATACCTATCAGACAAAATAAATCACTTAAAATCCCTAACACATGGGTACCTACCTACTTAACTAGCACAAATTATCTTGAGGTATTTTTTTCTATCCTCACCTCGTTAAAAAGCAGAAAAGAAAATCTTAAATCAACAATTTAATCTACAAATAAAAACGAAAACCGTCCTTGGGGCTGAATTTGAACTGGAACTAGAAAGGAACTTCTTACGTGCTATGTAAGGTTTATTTATCGCCGCCTATTATTTTATTCATCAGCTGATAGGTAACTAACGACGCCAACGTGAACTTTTTTTTGGCGCAGTAGTATCTACTTCCTACTATTATTATTTATCGTAATAGCCCAGTGGTTTAGGCGTTCTCCTCTCATGCATGAGGTCGCGGGTTCGCAACTGAGCAAGTACCACTGTGTTATTTTTAATTCATAATGATGTAAGTACTTTCTAAAACTTAGGAAATCATCACGATACGGGTCAACGACCTTACAGCCCTGCCGTAGGGTCATTGGTACGGGTAATCATAAGCCAGAAAGTCTGACAATTAGTCTAACACATGGGTATCGTGATAACAAGTAACTGGTTTGTTGAGGTCTGATACGCGATTCACTGGCACCCCCACGTGATTCACTGGCACTCCATGTAATGAGCTGCGTACAGTTAGACTGAAAGCCGACCCTAACATAGTCGACAACAGGCTCGGCAGATGATGAAGATTTTCGGATTGTAATGATGCTTAAAAATGAGTTATTATTTAGCGAAATTTTAAAAACAATAATGTAGAAACAACATTGTTATTTTCAAATTCGAACTACATCTCAAGGTTAAATTATTTGCTAAAGTTGCTGTAGCTACAACAATTTGTACAGATCACGGCACGTTGGTTGAACCTTGCGCAGTAACAGATTTTCGAGTCTCAATCGAATTGCGGTATGCGTGCAACGCGGGGCTGCGCGTAACCATAGCAACGACCGCCATTTTAGTTCAACTTACGTGCCGCGTTTTTTTCGTAGAAATGTGGGCGGAGCCTCGTATACAGCCTGTCGTCACTGGTCATCGTATTCACGCACACAGTGACATGACGCGCGATAAATCGCAATGGGTGATTCTGTTTTTTTTGAAGAGGGTTATTAAGAGAGTTATTCTGAAAAACAATAAAATTTAAAAATCTAAAATAAAAAGTATTATTGATTATTGACTTGGTATCGTATTGTTATATGATTATTTACGAGTTTCATAACAACCCCCTGAAAGGTTTTGCAGGTTCAAAACTGATAACTGAAAACTTTCTCTTGCTATGAGCGGAAATATAATTTCAAAGATAATATATTTTTCAGTGACCCGAGCCTTTGTTCTCAGTAGCTTGTAGATGTGCTGAATGTCTGTCTCTATGTTCTCGATTGGTAGGCCTAAATCTTGAGTCATTTGGCCATAGATGATTTGTAGCTCTCGTTTGAGCTGTGCGGGTGTCAGTAGATGCTGACTGATTTGACCATGGTAGATTTCCGATATTGTACGAGTATCGATCAAAGTATCCTGTATCTGTTTCAAGTTTTGCATCATATTAATAGTAGCTAGTTATGGATACACCTCACCCGTCTGCTCTAGATTAAGCTAAGTACATATATGTCTCCATTCTAGCAGCTAGATATTGTTTGCAAGCTCAGCGGTCTGTGCCTACCGGATGAGCCATGTAACGCATTGTAAGACAGAATAAAACTCGCCTCCAAATCGGCAGTACGTATTTTAATTTTTTATCCTCAGTAAAAATCCTGAGTACAAAGTTTACTATTAGAAAAGGTTTCTCACGCTCCGAAACTAAAAGTGGCGCAGCCGGTAGGATTTTCTCCTAGAAATCCGTAGTTTTCGCGTTTTTTCGACGTCCAAATTCGTCCAAATAAAATTAGGCGTAAAATCTACGAAAACTGAGGAAATCCTTCGAACCAAAGAAATATTCTTTTGTATCGCGTGAGTGTAAAAATCATCGAGTATGGGAGTCGCGAACGGTTGGTGAGTAAATCTTTTCGCCAGTCCTTTGTTCCCCTAATCCTCCTATATTTTTCATAAGTTTTAAATGTTATTTTCGAGATCAAAACTTGCTCATTATAACAGTGTTAAATGTTTAGTTTGATAACTCTGTATAAAATAATATGGTCTTATCTCTATTCAATTCTTAGAACTTAACATAGAGTAGTGTCAATGTTAGAGAGTTCACAATTTTAACGTTAAGTTTAATATTCTAATCTTGATTTATTGAATTCAGTAAAATAAACTGTATTAACTGTAAATTCAATGAAAACTGTAGTTAGGTAAAGTAAACTTAAGGTAAAACATTTTTTTTTCTCTTTCAAGATTTTTCATGATTATTTTAAGTTTGCAAAATTTTATTTTCTAAATCTATCCAGTATTCCCGATTATTATAGTGCTTTAATTCTGTGTTTGTTGTATTTTAAGTGTGTGTAGTGAATTTCAATAGGCTTGTTTAAAAGCGAGTTGCAACCTCTGAAAAGTTCATTACTCTATAATCATATCGTTTTCTATATAATAAAATAAACAGGATGTCACCCATAGTTAACCTCACTAGAACTATGTGCAAAAAGAAAGTTACAGCCTTACTACAACAACTAAACTATGAGGATACTGAAAACTTACTTACCTCTATGGTGTAATATCGCAGCTGTAGCAATATCCCTACAAAATAAAAACCTATCTACGAGTACATCATCCTTCTCAAGTCTTCAAGTTACCTTTAAGTCACATAATAAAAAATATAAAAAATAAAAATATAAAATATGACCAACACCACTCCACACACACACACACACACACACACACACACACAAATAACCTATTTAAATAAAGTTTAGTTTATAATAATATGTAAAGTTTAAAATTTACATCCGAGCCACCAATCTTTCTATAATGTTGTTTTCTTTTAGGTTGTCAGTGTACAAGTACATAAAAAAATAAAATGTATAATTTTGTAAAAGGGCGGAGACCTGGTGATCTGAAATACAGGCCTAGAGCTTAGTTTAGGCAACAGTCTCCCACAATATTAAAATTTTGTCTGACTCTGATACCATGTAATATGTATTTTGTAATATTGTGGTGAGAAAATAAAACATTATTATTATTATTATGTCGTTTATTTATTTTTTTACATATAAAATATATTTTTAAATATTTCTTGAAAAAAGGTATAAAAAAAAAACATTTAAAAATATAAAAAATAGTGGTCCGCCGGTGTCGGGAGCAGAGTCCAAGCTACCGGTGGTTAGGACTCCAGAGACAGGAACCTCCTCACAATGCGGGCCGTATCGAGGAGTACTGCCTTCTGAATCAGGCCCTTGATCCAGCCGCCTAACGAGAGCCTCGAGAGATGATGGTTGAGGCTTTCAGCCATCAGGCCATTGGCCGTAACGACAATCGGCACAATGACAGCCGAGTCAACATTCCACATGTCAACAACCTCGTGTGCTAAGTCGAGATATTTTATTTGCTTCTCTTTCTCAGCTTTCACGAGGTTTTCGTCATGTGGAATGGTAACATCGACTATCATTGCGCGGCGCGCTAATCGATCTATCACCACTATATCAGGCTTATTGGCGACAATAGTCCTGTCAGTAATGATAGACCGATCCCAGTACAACGTGACATGGTCATTTTCGAGAACTGGGTCGGGCGCATACTTGTAATACGGTACCTCAGAGTTCACAAGTTTATATTTCAAAGCAAGTTGCTGGTGAATAATCCTAGCCACTTGGTTATGTCTGTGCAAGTACTCGCCGTTAGCCAGACGAGAACAACCAGAGATAATATGTCTGATAGACTCACCCGGACGGTGGCATGCCCGACACACGTCAACCGTCCCGTCCTTCATAATATGTCTCCGGTAGTTATTCGTCAAGATAACTTCGTCCATAATTGCACAGACGAAACCTTCAGTTTCCCCGAAAAGGTCCCCAAAGCGTAGCCAGGATACGGACGCTAAAAAATCTACATCGGGCTCATGAAGAGCCCGATAGAAGCGCCCGTGTAGCTCCTTGTTTTGCCATATCTCCTTGCGGTCATCCGTTGTAAGTATTACAGGTTTGCACCAGTTCTCTTTAGCCATGGAAAGTGGGGTGAGCCCTTTGTCCACTGCGACCACATCACGGTGCATACCCACTTCGGTTTTCAAAAAATATTCCCTGAGACTGCATATCTCGCGGTTGTGGAGGGTCTTCGCATTTAAAAAGCCTCGACCCCCGCACTTCCGCGGGATGTACAGTCTCATCACCGATGATCGTGGGTGATGCATCCGGTTTGCGGTCAACAGTGTACGGACCCTCCTATCCAGGGCGTCAAGTTCGGTCTGAGTCCATTTGAGTATGCCGAAAGAGTACATCAAAACCGGCATGACCCAACCGTTGAAGGCACGCACCTTGTTTCCGCCTGAAAGAGGACTAATCAATACCTTCTTCAGACGGCCAAAAAAGCGCTCCTTCAATGATTGCTTCATGTCAGTAACGTTGATGCCTAACGCTTCCGACATACCCAAATACTTATAGCTTTCGGGTGAGGAGAGGGATCTAAGGTGTATGGAATCCGAAAGTTGAATTCCCTCGGATTCCATTATCTCCCCTCGCTTTACATGCATGACTGCACATTTGTCCACACCAAACTCCATTCTGATGGCGCTACTGAAAGTTTCAGTTACCTTCAGTAGCTCCATCAGTTGCAATTTGTTGGGGGCAAAGATTTTCAAGTCATCCATGTAGAGGAGGTGAGATATGACCTGACCACCTCTCCTCAACCGATAGCCTAGACCTGAATCCTCCAGCAGCGTGCTTAGAGGATTCAGGGCTAAGCAGAACCAAAGTGGACTTAAACTGTCACCCTGAAATATTCCCCGTTTAATCCATACAGGCTCATCATTCCCCTGGATCTGTCGACACCCTGGATAGCGAAGGACTGTCCTCCATTGCCCCATACACGATTCAAGGAAGGTGCGTAGAGTTGTATCTATTTTGTAGAACTCCAGCACCCTCATGAGCCATGTATGTGGCACCGAGTCGTAGGCCTTCTTATAATCTATCCAGCAAGTCGACAGATCCTTGCGGAATCGACGAACCTGTTGGCTAATGGCCATGTCGATGAGAAGTAGCTCCTTAGTGCCACGGGACCCGTTCCTACATCCATTTTGAGAGGCTGACATAATCGAATTACTGTCAATGTGTGTGTTAATTTTCGCTCTCAAAATGGATGTAAGAAGTTTATAGACCGTCGATAAACACGTGATCGGTCTATAATTCTTGGGTTCCGCGGGACTACCTGACTTATGGAGCAGGTGGGTAATGCCTGTCGTCAGAAACTGTGGTAGCGACCCAGACTCTAAGGATGACTGGAACTGAGATGCCAGGCAAGTGTGTGAACTAGTTAGCCATTTCAGCCAAAAGTTGTGCAGTCCGTCCGGTCCTGGTGATTTCCAATTCGGTAACGGACGGACCGCTCTAGCTATATCTGATGGCGTGATAATGACTACATCCATTTCTGGTATAATTATTATTATTATAATTATTATTATTATTATTATATTATTATATTATTATTATTATTATTATTATAATTATTATTATTATTATTATCATGACGACGCCAACAACCGTTGCAGTTGAACCAATACCAAACGAAATTGTACAATTAATCCCGCTGTATAATGGTGATAAAAGACATTTAAACCTTTATTTGAGAAAATGTCAATACGTAGTTGATCGATTTAAGGGCAGTGTGGAACAAAATCTTTATGTTTTCAATGTTTTAACGAGTAGACTGAAAGAGGATGCAGCTGCGCTCTTATCGGAACGTGAAGATATTGTTACATGGTCCGCGTTAAAAGATTTGCTGATTCAACATTTTGGAGACCCTCGTAGTGAAGCGTGTATTAATATAGAATTAGAATCTTTAAAAATTAATTCAGGTGAAAGCTTTTTAGACTTTTGTAATAGAATCCAAAATGTTCGCTCGTTATTAATGTCGAAGGTGAATACAATTGATGATATGGAATTAAGACGTGCTAAATCTGTTATCTACTACAATACGGCTCTAAATGTATTTTTGTACAACCTTCCGGAAAATATGGTGCGTATTGTTAGGCTTAAATCGCCTACAACCTTAGAAGCAGCTTTAAGCATCGTACTTGAAGAAGTCAATTTCTTAGATCAATATAACATGCGTAACCACATTCATGGTAATAGTCAAATTTCGGGATCAAATTCAAGGTCATCGATAGCTCAACCAGTCGGGAACAAACTCACCTTACCTTTTCAGTCTAAATTTAATTTGAATAATCCCCAAAATACACAAATTAGGTTACCTGAAACTATGGGTCAAGGTCAACCATTCAAGCCAGTATTCGAGTATCGTCCTCAACCGGGTTTGCAACTGCAACAATTTGGTTATAGGCCAGCTCAACAGATCGGATATAGGCCACCTGTACAGTTTGGCTATAGTCCACCTATACAGTTTGGTTATAGGCCACCTCAATCAACCATTTGGCTATAGACCACCCGTACAGTTAGGATACAAACCACCGCAACAATTCTGTTACAAACCACCGCAACAATTCGGTTACAAACCACCGCAACAATTCGGTTACAAACCACCACAACAAGTTGGATCGAATCTTCCCCAGGTATTAAAACCCCGAAATCAAGATAGTGACGTGTCTATGAGAACGGCCCAACCTAAGCAGCAACAAGGTTTTAATTTAAATGAACTTACTATGAACGATTACGAATATGTGTACGATCCCTATTGTGACGAATTTTTCCATTATAATATACCCAATGACATTAACTATTCAAATGACATTGACTATTACTATGATAACGTAAGTTGTATGGAAAATTCTAACGTACCTGATGAGAAATTGGAACCAACATAATTATGACAGTCAGAATGCGGATTTTCAGGAAAATGCCTCGATGGACGACAAGAAATCTTAGAACTAAATTGCGATCCTAATTTAAAACTTCCCTACATTTATTTAGAAGAAATAGACGCAAAAATGATGATTGACACTGGCAGCATGAGATCGTTCATTAGTCCTCAAAAAGCTTATGAATACTTCAGTGGATATATTAGGAAAGAAACTTTTCAAGTGATAAGCACCCATGCTTCTAGTAGACACGATGAAGTAATGGAAATCCCTCCCTTACCTACTTTTGTAACCAGCGCGTGGCATAAATTCTATCTGTATGACGTTGACGCACGATATGACGGACTTATTGGTAATGACCTTTTATTACAATTAGACGCAGTAATTGATTTAAAGAACCAAGTATTAACAACTAACACTACTTGTATTCCAATAATTAATAATAACTTGAATTATATAATTGATATACCGTCACGAACAGAACAACGAGTTAAGTTGCCTGTGAATCAATATTCAGGCGATGCTATTCTTGATTTTCAAGGATTCAAGAATGGTCTGCGTATGCCCAGCGCTATAATAAATTGCGTAAATGGATACGCATATACAGTTATCCAAAATACTTCAGATAGTCCAAAACGACTTAATATAAAACAACCCTTTACAGTGAATAACTATGAAAATAAGGAATGTAATATAAATTTTACTAAAAATAATACTGACATCGAGACAGACAAATTAATTGAGGACAATTTGAGGAAACTCAGACTTGACCATACCAATGAAGAAGAACATGAAAAGATTTATAGACTATGCAAGGAATTCAAGGACATATTTTACTGTGACCAAATTCCCTTAACGTTTACTAATTCGGTAAAGCATCACATAAGGACTAAAAACGAAGACCCCATATATGTGAAACCTTATAGACAGGCTCCGTTTGTTCAAAATGAAATCAACAGACAAGTTGACCAAATAATAGAAGACAATGTAATACGAGAGTCCCATTCTCCTTGGAATGCCCCCGTTCACCTGGTACCTAAGAAGATGGACGCATCTGGTGAAGTTAAATACAGGATGGTGATTGACTTGAGAAGACTGAATGAAATTACTATTGATGACAAATACCCCCTACCAAACATTCATGACCTTTTTGACAAGTTAGAAAGAGACTACGCTTGATTTAGCAAGTGGATACCACCAGATATAGTAGAATAGTAGGACAGACAGAAGACAGCTTTTTCAACTCAAAATGGACATTTCGAGTTCCTCAGAATGCCGTTTGGGTTAAAAACTGCCCCAGCCACATTCCAGAGGACCATGGATAACGTTTTACGTGGACTACAAGGACTACACTGTATGGTGTACTTAGATGACATTATCGTTTATGGAAATAGCCTTGATAATATGATACAGAATTTACGGACTGTTTTTGACAGAATTAGGGCCACTAACATGAAAATTCAATTAGACAAATCAGAGTTTTTACGCAAGGAAGTACTTTACCTTGGACACACAATTACCAAAGAAGGACTAAAACCCAATGACGACAAAATTACGGCTGTATTGAACTATCCCCTACCAAAAACTACTACTGAGATTAAGTTTCCTTGGACTAGTAGGATACTACCGACGTTTTATCAAAGACTTCGCAAAAATTACCCAACCATTGACATCTTGTTTGAAAAAGCGTAACAAAATTATAATAGACCAGAAATACATTGACGCATTTAACAAATGCAAAGAACTCTTGACACATGCGACCTCTTTTGCAATACCCTGACTACGACAAACCTTTCATACGACTGATGCGTCAAACGTAGCTTTGGGTGCAGTTTTGTCACAAGGACAAATTGGCAGTGACAAACCTATTGCTTACGCTAGTCGCACTCTTAGCGATACCGAATCACGGTATAGCACAATCGAACGGGAATTGCTTGCTATAATCTGGGCAGTAAAACATTTCAGACCATACTTATACGGTCGAAAGTTTTACATATACACCGACCACCGTCCTTTAGTATGGCTTCGATCTCTGAAAGATCCAAGTAGTAAACTTACACGTTGGGGACTCCGTTTACAAGACTATGACTTTGAATTGATTTACAAAAATGGCAAACAAAATACCAATGCCGACGCCTTTTCTAGAATTAAAATTTATGCTTTAGAATCTAATGCTTATGGTTTGGTTTTGCTGATGTGTTTGGCCTGTTTTTGGTTGTAATTGCGTCATGCAATAATGAATTGTGTTTAGCGTTGCATTTGCGACATGTTTTATTTGAAAAACAAGGTTTATTAAAATGGTTGTATAGGCAATTCGTGCAACAGTTTAGATGGTTGACAGTTTTTAGTTTTTGCTCATCCGACAATTGCAAAAATTGGGTACACATTTATAACCCATGGTCAGCATTACACAATGCACAAGTGATTGACCGCGACACATGTAATGATTTCGTAAAGTTTTTCATGTTGTTTGTATAGCTTTTATTTGATGAATGTTGGTTATTATTTAAACTGTAATATTTCTTCTGGTTTTCTTGATAATTTTGATGGTTTTGTGGTTGAGTGGTTATCTTTTGGTTATTGGTTTCTTGTTTACGCCGCGATGCTTCTAAGGCGGTAAACTTGTTTTCCAAGAAGCCTAGGAATTCATGAAGGACTGGTAGTTCCCTAGGATTCTTCACTGACTCAATGTATTCAGCGAATGACTCACTGTCAAGTTTTTGTGCTAATAAGAGTACCAACAGTGGATCCCAGGTGGTGATATCTATTCCTTGGTTCTGAATTGCGTGGAAACATTCCTTGGTCACGTCATGCAGTTTTTTGATGTTTAGTAGTATGTTGACGTGAGACATAAAAATAAGTCTACTGTTGCCATACCTATGGCTCAGTATTTCCCAGCATACCTCGTAGTTCTCCAAGCTAATCTGAAGATGGTGGATCAGACGCTCTGCTTCTCCTGTTATCTTGCTCTTTAAAAACTGCATATTTTGTGCATTTGATAACGACGGGTTTTTGTGGATGGTTTCTGTGAGTAAGTCTTTAAAGGACGTCCATTAGTGATAGTTGCCTTGGAATGTCCATTTGTGGAGTACATTTGTCGCGATGAGATACGGACCACATTTTAGAGTTGATTGTTTTCTTTAAATCGTTATACATTTTCTCATATCTGTTGAATTCCTCTTGGTACCAGACATCCTGATCTCCGTTTTCACCTTCTATATCCCAGTGCAGGCTATCAATAAATGCCCAACGAGTTTGAAGAGATATTAATGCATCGTCGAACTCCCACTTGTTCTGTAGTTGGTTAATTTCTATAGTAGCTACTGTTCTCATGAAAACTCTAAAGTGGATAGTCTTTAGTGCTTTTTATCATTTCTTCTAATTTACTGTCTTCACGCGTATCTCTACGTTGCTGTTTCGGCACCTGTGAATGAGACGAATCCTCTGCTTGCTCCGATGTTCCCGCCTCTGCCGGCGGCTGGTGATGTTCTTGCTGTTTTGACAACAATTGCTACATGGTTTTGGTAATTAGCTGCTTGATCGCTAAATAGACTTCTTCCGCCTTATCAAAACAATTTTTTGTGAAATATACATGGTTAAATTCAGCAAGTTCACAGCACCTCTTGTGGTTAAGTTGATATTCCCTCCAATAATTTTCTAATATCTCCAACTTCTGTTTGCAGTAATCTATGGTTTTTCGTTCAGCCCCGTCTTTCTTGATGTTAGTTATAAGTTTAACCAAGGAGTCGTAAATCTCCGTTTGGCTGACTGCTAACTGCTCCATTATTCCCACAGCCAAATGAAACACGAAAGTGAAAATAAAGTGTATAAAATGGATTGGTCTGGCCTTATATTCTCCTTACGCGACAGCTGCTCAATTTCTTCCAGATTGATCTCACTGCCTACCTACTCTCCCTATAAACTAGTAAACTATAAAACACTGGTTGCAAGGTCCCGGTGCACTAACACTGTACTTCGCGAACCGAGGCCCTTAATGCTCGAAGGACCATGTAGAATTTAGCGCCTGATGGTTGTGGCACTACGTTCTGGGTTGGTTGATATTTGATTGATTTGATATAAATGTTAAGACTGGTTATGGTTTGGTTGTTGGTTTACGATCACTGATTTAATGATACGAAAGTATATGGTTTAAAAGCTATATTGAACACTACAAGTTATTATAATTATCAAATGGTAAATCTAAGTTAAATTAGCACTAATATGGTTTGACCTGGTTTGGTTTGAGTTACGCGATCGGTAGTCGAACACGTACTAATTGGTAGTAGTTGCGATACATGCATTTAAGGAAATGCATGCCGGCAAAAGTGCTGAGCTGTTCGGTAGCAAATATTGTACCGAACAATACCTACTTAGTAATAATAATTTAATAAATCACATAAAACTGCCTACGAGAAAAAACGCATGTTTTGACTTAATAGGGTAAGTAACATACACGATGCTAAATCAGCAATTCATTCAGACCACGAATCAGCACAGTCAATAACGGTTAGCTTAGGAACTATTTAAAGATAATAAATTCGTTTTTGTTTGTGGTAACCTAAATATTGATCTATTAGTTAATTCACTGGATAAAAGTAGGCTTAGATCATTGTTTATATCATTCAATTTAAAATGTATAAGTATTTAAACCTTAGCTTCGTGCATAGACAATGTATTTACTAATAATTGTGAAATAAAAGACTCTTCCTTAATTAGTGGCGTCAGGTCTGACCATGCTGGTCAACTTGTATCATTTGATCTATTTAAATAAAAAGTTACACGTAGATAAAACCATTCAATTAAGACTTCTCACTAAAAATAAATTAAAGATGTTTAATAATAATGTTCTTAGCAATCTTTCAACACCCAGTTTTGATTCACAAGACACCAATATAAACTACGGTACATTATTTTCTACAGTTTGCCAAGAACTCAATAAAGCATGTCCTGTGAAAAAAGTTGCAATCAATACTAAACAAAATTTAATGAATGGGCCACTGCTGGCATTAGAAATAGCAGAGATATTTTATATAATTTGTACTACGAGAAATATAGCCACAGCTAAGTTAGTAAGTATACTTTGCTAATTTCCACAGTATTATGTCTTATGGCGTTCTGCTGTGGGGATCGGCAGCTGATATAGATTCAATTTTTATTATACAAAACAGGGAAATCCGCGCAATCTATAGAATGGGACCTAGTGAGTCCCTTAGATACAAATCATTCTCAGATGCAAATCGACATTGCTAGACATAACGCGAAAGTCGATCGGAACCGAAATATTTTTAACGACTTATTGACAATTGTTTGCTTTTTGAGGGTACAGGAGCTCGCTTTTCGTGGACATAATGAATCTGCTTGGTCAGGGAATAAGGGAAATTATTTAGAGACGGTCGACTTGCTTTCCAAATACGACGGAGTTTTGGAAAACCATTTACAAAATTCCACTACACAATAGCTCATTTACGGGTTTATCAAATCGGATTCAAAATGACCTAATCTCCAGTGTAGCGTCTGTAATGATTCAAACATTAAAACAACAAATCACTTCCATTGATTTTGTTGCTGTGATGGTTGATGAAACACCAGACGTAAGCGGTAAAGAGCAACTGGTACTGGTTTTTCATGAGTCAGAAGTGTTTGATCGGTTTATAAAATATATTGACGTAAGTTCAACCGCACCGCGAAAATTTTAAGTGCCATCATACTGCAGATTCTATCAGAATTTAACTGTTTGTCGAAATGAATAGCTCAGACATAAGACGGTGCTGCTGTGTTGTCATCTGAACTGAACGGCATTCAGCCATTGGTTCGCCAGCAATGTCCTCTTGCCGAATACGTTTGGTGTTGCGCCCATATCCTTAACTTGGTACTTTCCAAGTCCTTTTTTATTTTTTGGGTGGGAAATCATCAAATAACTTCTCCCGCTCTGGGTGGAGCGGGAGGGTGTGTCAGTCTCTTACTGACTAAAACCCACCCGTATTCCTTCCGTGTTGCCTGTGTTGCCAGGGGCTTCGGTAACCCTTTAGTACCTTCCCGCGATCCCGGCAGGCATCGGCCCTAGTGGACCCTACACTTGTGTTGACGACATCTCTATGAGGCGCGCGTAGAATACAACGCGCCGTCGACCCGGGCCTGGTCCTTACCGGACGGTGAGCTACCCATTGCTCTCCGTTCGAAAGCCCGCGCCTACGGTGGCCGGAAATCCGCCCGGGATTCCCGACGCCCAGGGCGTCTCTTGCGGCGGCTAAGGGCGAGAGGGCGCAAAATTTGCCTTTCCCTCAACCATCCCGCCTCCTCCTTCGCGAGCATTACTGCTTCTCAGAAGGAGGTGAGACGGCTGCCCATGCCCTCTCGCTCCGTACCATGGCCTGAACCAGGGCTGGACGCGAGAGATCTCTGCCGCCGATCGCCACCACGAGGACCCGGCGGTGCTCTGCCCAAGCCGGGCAGACCTCCACCGTATGCTCCACCGTGTCCTCCGGGCGATCCACACAGTGGTGAAACCCGGGCGTTTCCTCCCGCCTTATCCGACAGAGGAACCTCCCGAAGCTGCCGTGTCCGGTGAGGACCTGCGTCAGGCAGAAGGTGAGGACGCCGTGGCGCCTATCTAGCCACTCCTCAAAAAGGGGACTTATCGCCGCAATGGTGGCGTGCCCAACACTGGGTTGCGACAGCACTGGGTATTATACTTTCTAAGTCCTGCGAACGTATTCCTGAAACTAAACGTTTTTTCAATCTCATAAAAACATTAGCCAATTTCTTTAATAATAGTACCAAAAGGCAAAACGACAACAATAAAATGACAGATATGAAAAATATGCCCCGTGTTGCTGACACTCGGTGGACTTACAATTCGCGTACTGTAAATGTATTCTTTAATTCTTCTTCACATTTAATTGATTTATTTGAGGATATGGCTGAAAACGAAGACTTCTGGGACGGCGAAACGTTATGTCAAGTTTCGTCTTTGTTATATAATTTAAATGACTTTGAATTCCAGTTTTTACTTCAAGTATTTAACGAAATATTCACAGTAACTGATGTGCTTTACAAAATTATGCAAAAAAAGACGACGAGAGTGATATATTGCGTCAAAAAAATTAAGGATTTTGAATCGTTTTTGGAATCCTTCAGATCTAGATTTGAAAACATTTTCGAAGGCGTTAAAAGAATAACAGCGTGTCGATTCTGTACAAATCTCACAGTGAAAACTCGCGTGATGAACTGCTGATGCTAGGGATAATAATTAAACAATTGTTTTTATTAACTAGGTACTTATCACTTATTTTACCTGTAACGCTTCACGTATGCGCACTAAGAACATATTTTATTGTAGCTAGATACCTACCTAGCAAATCATCGATATCAATACTGTTACAAAATTCAAAAGTTCAACTGACACTCGCGCAGCGCGCGCTCCGGCTGCTGGCGGCTAGGCTCACTTCACCCAGCAGAAGTGAAGTGAAGTTGCTATGGCAACGAGAATCGGGTGGAGTGAAAATGTCTCGCCTGCGCTTTAGGAGCTGTCATTATTCACATTACTTTTTTCATTTTCTATCATTGACGGCCATGCCCATAAGCCTAATCGAACCCATTCTAGTTCAGAGAGAATAATTAGTATCCATTTATTTCAATGCATTTAGATAACGTGTATGTATTTTTGTCTAAATCGTACCAATACCTACATTTAGTTACATATATTATTTAGCCTATAACATTAAGAAAATGCAATACCAACGTCGATTAGGTACTTATGCACTTTCGTAGTATGCGCATAGGTAAGTTACCTACACAGTTTTTCAGCAAATCAGCTGATGACTTAAATGCAAACCGACAACCAACGTGATGAGATGCGCTAATAGACGATTTGTATTTATCATTTAATTAAATGAAAGATGTGCGGATCATCACCTAATATTTGATTGTAGATACCTAGGAACTTACTTAACTACACATTGCTAATATTTAAAACAATATTCATTAAATCATAATCGCCATCATACTATTACAAAATTCAACGGTTCCACCTAGATCATCGCCCGATTCTCGTGACTTGCAGACTCGTTACCTTGGAAACCACCGCGTGGTTTCTATGGTAACCAGAATCGAGTGAAGTGATAAGATCTACGGGCTTGCGCGATATACGCTGTCATTATCCATGCATCCATCATGTACCTATCTAACATGTCTTCAAGCATTGTCGTATTCGAGTTTCCTACTCTTTATTTCCATGCTTTTAGATATTTCAACTGTTTTTATACATTTAAAAAGTCAGTTTAGATTAAATTTTGTTGTCAACACACAGGCACGTATACAGAGGGGGGGATAGTTGGGATTTATCCCCCCCCGAAATCTGACTGAAAAAAAAAAACGTTTTAAGCCATCTGTTTATTTATTCGCTTGCGTGTTCTTTCAATAAGTAGGTAAAATAAAAATATAGATAGATCTTGATCTGATTATGTAAGCGACGTTACTAGTAGCGCCATCTAACCTATTTAGAGAGAAACCGAGAACGAAAACAGTAATGAACGACATCTATCGTCGAGTAGAAAAACTAATAGTAGAAAGATCGTCGCGTTGAGTAGCGAAATATCGAGAAGCTTCCATAACTTTCTGCTACCAGGTAGTAGATGGCGCAATATTCCACAGTGTTCCAGAATACGAAAATGTAGTATAAATACGGCGGGGGCGGGAGTCCGGGAACCTGCATGTCAGTTTATTTCGAGAGCGATTCAAGTGAGAATCGAGAGCGACAAGCGAGAAGAAAAGTAAAATACCTCTGCAATAGTGACAGTATAGTGCAATAGACCAGTTTATTTTGATATTGGTTTCAGTTTCATAGAGAGTAGAGTAAATTCCTTCCGACTTGGTTCACCTGATACTTTGCCCGTGCCGTGAAATAAAGGAAAAAAACTTCAAAACCACTGTTTTCATTGGATTCGCCAAATCGCCAGTCCGTTACGTACGTGAGATAGTGTTGGACAATTTTGGACCTGCAGACGTCATAATTTGTTGGACCGTTCGCCCTATCCATCACAGATTACTTAAATAAAGTAAAGTAATGTGTGAAATGTGAGTGCTTCTTGATTTGTGCTTGTTTGAACGTATATAAATTGCTGCTGCTAAAATGAAGAGAATTGACAACTTTTTCAAGCCAGTGGCAAAAAAAATGTTACTACTAGCGAGGAAAAAACTACTCCAAGCATGGCTTCTGCTGTTGATAGTAGACAACTAGAAACAACTTCGTCAAAATTTACAGAAAAAAATGTGATTTCAGCCGAACCGGCTGGAAGATGTAGAGATGAAGGAGAATGTTCAACTTCAAAAACGTGCAGTTTAGATACAATGATTATAAGTGAAACTTTTCCTGATATCGGCGTGGTTTCTAATGCCATATATAACACACAGTATCCTCCTCTTGTACTCACAGATGAACAGAAAAAAAAATATTATTACACAGCCGTTTGTCCCAGATGCGTCATTTTCGTTTCCGGCTAGTAGCTTTGGAAAGAGGAAACTTAGATTTCGAAGAGAATGGATGGGATCATGGGAATGGTTAACATATTCGCCGAGGAGGAATGGTGTGTTCTGCAAATATTGCGTTGTCTTTTCATCAGGCACCGCTGGAAAAGGTTCCCACCAAACACTTGGAAGTTTTGTCAGCAAACCATTTGATAATTGGAAAGATGCAACAGAGAGATTTCGCGAACATTCTGCTGCTAAATATCACCAGTTTTCTAAGTTATGCGCAGAAAATTTCTTACGCGTAATGGATTCAGCAGCTATAGACGTTGCATCGCTGCTTAATGATCAAAGGCTCAAAGAAAAGGAAAGAAATAGAACAGCACTAAAACCTATAATCGAAACTATCATCTTCTGTGGAGAGCAAGAGTTGCCGCTTCGTGGAGACAAAGACAGTGGACCATTGACTTTAGAAAAGCCACTTGGTAAAGATGGAAAATTCAGGGCTCTGCTACGATACCGAGCAAGCTATGATAATATCCTGAAAGATCATATCATTACTACCCCTAAAAATGCAACGTATTTTAGCCCTATTATTCAAAATGAAATAATAGATACTTGCGGAAAGATAATTCAGAAAAAAGTTGTGACACAAATAAATAGTTCAGAGTGTTTCGCGATTCTTGGCGATGAAACTTTAGATGTGAGTGGAACTGAGCAATTGTCTTTATGTGCGAGATACGTTTATAAAGGTATTTTGAGGGAGGACTTTCTCAGTTTCATTGAAATACACGACCTAAGTGCCGAAAATATAAGTGCAGAAATTTTAAAGAAATGTCATGAGATTGGTTTGAATCTCGATAAACTAGTTGGTCAGGGGTATGACGGAGCTGCTACCATGGGAGGACACATCAGTGGTGTGCAGACGAGAATCAGAAAAGAATTTCCTAAGGCCACATACGTACATTGCTCAGCACATCGTCTGAACCTAGTTCTTTCAAAAGCTCTTTCAGTTCCCGAGGTGAGAATTTCAATAGGCGTTGTGAAGGAAGTCTGCAATTTACTTCACAACAATGCAATGGCCGGGAAACAGTTCAAGGAAAATGTGGAAAAGCTCACACCAGAAAGTAAGAAAAAAAGACTGGTCGGCATGTGTGACACTAGATTTATAGAACGTCACGACTCTATAAATGTATTTGGTGAGTTACTCGAACCTATTGTCATTACATTAAGAGAACTATCCTACACAAACAGAACTGTCGCCCAAACTGCCTCTACACTCATAGCTGCGATGGAAAAGAGTAGTTTCTTGATTTCTCTAAAAACCTGTGAAAGATTTTTCAGTTATACTCTCCCACTGTCAGCATATTTGCAGAACCCTACACACGACCTGGCCTCTGCTATGAAATTTTCCGATGACATTATCGGAAAACTAAAAGAGATACGTGACGATGTTAACCCGGTATTCTCAGAAATATATAACGCATGCTGCAAAATAGCGGAAGATGTCTTGCAAATAGAAATTCAGCGTCCTCGAGTTACTGCCCACCAAACTGCACGAAGCAACCCTCCCAGCGATACTGCTGAAGAATACTTCAGAAGAACTATTTTTATACCGTGCTTGGACGATTTGATATCTGGCATGAATGATAGATTTGCGAATCAAAGAGAGCTGCTTTCTTCTTTAGAAATTATTCTTCCGAAAAATGTGGACGAGAGGAAAATAAGTGAATTAGAAAATATGAAAATTTATTGGGAAGAAAGTGTTGGAGAATCACTAATAAAAGCAGAGTACAGTATGTGGTGTGCCAAGTGGAAAAACACAGATAAGAAACCAGTCGAAATTATGGAAATTTTAGACACGTGTGACAAAGTTTTCTTTCCTACCATTAACAGGCTAATACATATTCTGGCCACCCTTCCGATTTCAACGGCATCTGTGGAGCGGTCATTTTCATGCCTAAAGAGAATAAAATCCTTCCTAAGGAATAGAATGGCGGGCGAGAGGCTTACTGGTCTCGCTCTATTGTCTATTCATTCCGCTTTGGCGCCAGATCCTGATATGGTACTAGACGTAATGGCTGCCAGCGGAAACAGAAAAATACTTATATAATTATGGTATAGTACAGTGAAAATTATAGTACAGTGATTACAGCGATTTTCACACAGTTCACATGGTTGTTTCAATGTTTGTCCCCCCCCGAACCAAAAGTCTGGATACGTGCCTGTCAACACATGGTTATTAGTTGAAATGAGATTGAGCAACGCCATAATTATAATTTGTGCTACGCAAGTATTCAGTGAATTGTTTGTTTAACTAAGTTCAAAATACGTAAGGCACATATGTAGTAAGATCCCATCGTCTAGAATCTAAATAAACCACAGTCCACAGTAACAGAAGACATATCAATAATCTAGTTATAGGTGCTGTTATGATGTGTAAACACACAAATTGCTTCTCTCTTGCTAACAAGAAAATATAATTATTATAATTCATGTTTTATATTTCTATATTATGGGTATATATAAGCCAGTAAAATTATGTATGTTTGGGCTGCTTTAGTCTAATTTAAGATTTCCTGTAAGTATGCTGTTTTACACAGTGTCTATGTCTGTCATCCAAATCTCCTGTCGCAGGTCTGCTGAAAGAAATCTCTTATGATATAAGTAGTTCCTTTGTGGTCTTCCATCTTCATGTATTTTACTTTATTATTTTTTTAGTATGTACATAAATAAATAAAATGTATTCCTTTGTATCACATCAAAAAATTGCTAATACATTATTCCTACTGAGCAAGCTGCCTCCCGAGGTTCAACTTCTTGATGTTGGTACCGAAGGGCATCGGATGTGTGTGGTCTGCACGCTGCCATGGCTGGAAATAATGGTAGGCATTTATTACTATTTGATTTATTTCATTCCTAGTCATCTGAGTATATTTTTAAACCGGTCAAGCCTCGCGCGACTCCGATTCGGAGTCAAACAATAGAAAATCAATTGGGTCTCATTAGCCGTCCTTGACAAATTAATGTCAATTTTAACCACATAAAATAAAATTGTCATTATCATCATTATAGTACCTGCAGCGAATGAAGTACTTTAAATAAGTATAGCGGTATGATTTATGTATAATACAATAAAAGATCAGAGTCTGAGCCAATTAAAATGAACCATGTGGGCCAATATTATTCCTTTATTTGAGGGGAGTTGCAACATTTCTTAATTCCATGCCCATGCCTGTCCATGTCCAATTTATTTGCTCCATAATTTATTTATCAAAAATAGTGTGTGAAATAATGAATACTTACTAGGTAGGACTGATGTGTTCAAATCAAGTAGAGGCGGTGTCTTTTTATAGTCTTCAGTTCCTTTGATTCCTTAGCAATTGCAGGGTCGCATAGGATCATCTGCTGAGTGGTAGAATATATCAGATTAATAAAATTCACTTGCCTAAGTGTACCTATTCTATTTTTATTTTTTTACCTATATTGCCCCCTGGTGGGCAAAGGTCTCCCATACTTTTTTAGTTTTCCCTATGTTGTGCCTTGGTGACGACGCCCTTCTTCAGGCACCCACTGTGTGTTGACGGCCTTATAATCATTATGACTAAGTTAACTAGGTACTATTTTGGCATACCTGCTGACCACCACTCATTCTTGTAAGGCTAACCACCAGACTGATGATCTAGTTGATCTAGTTCGCATAACCATGACTTGTGGAGTTGAGGAATTCATTTAGTTTCGAATAATTTTAGAAAAACGGTTCCCAGTCCTATTACTATCGCATTCACGATTATATCATACTAATAATAATTTGGTTATGTAAATAAATGTAATTTCTAAAAAAAAAAAAAAAAATATAATTGTCACTGACATACTAATTCAAAGTAGATAATAAATTCAAACATTAATTTGTTTATATGAACTGAACTAAATCAACGCAAACTTTACTCGATCAGCAACTAAAACACAAAACAAAAATGAAATAGCGGAAAACTGCTATGGCGAAAACTTCCGAAAACCGCCCAAATTTGACAGCAATATCATAAATTGTTTATGGTGGAACCACAGCCTAAGTAGGTATTACTGGAACGCCAATTGTAAATCTAAAGAAAGATGTATTCTAATGATTATAATTCTGTAAAATAATGTGAAAAAATAAATCAAACACTACGAAATATACAATGCGCGATTATTTTTAATACCGACCAACTTTCAAATATTGAACCCAAGCTCAGTTCATAGTTACCTATAAAAAAAGTGTTTCAAAACCATTCCAATGCCATAAGCGAACTCGGTGCTTGGTATCACTGACACATAGTTATCAAAATATTAGTTAAGTACTTACATAATCAGCCTATAATGTTCCCTCCGCTGGGACACAGGCCTCCTCTCTGTGAGAGGGAGAGGGCCGTAATCCACCACGCAAGCCCGGTGCGGGTTGGTAGATGTCACAAGCCTTCGAATTTTTGGTTCTAGGACATGCCGGTTTCCTCACGATGTTTTCCTTCACCGTTTTGAGAGCAGTGGTGATGAAATAATTTACACAAAGTAAAGCGCCTGTCCGGAATCGAACCTACGACCTACAACTCGTAAGTCGCGGCCGTTACCACTGGGCCACCACTGCTCTCTGTTAAGTACTTATGTTTTTTAAACACCATTCCAAAACCAATACATAGTTTATATAGTTTCAAAACCTAGTATTGGTAACCATACCAATAAATAGTTTCGGCATTACGTTATATAGTACACGTTACATTATTATAGTATAATAAATACATATTTATTATGGTCGCGAATCATTATTTTGATCAAGATACCACCTGTCACTGACCTGCAAATTGCAAAAATCGTAAGAAAAATGAATTTCGCGGGCTACCACTGCAGAACCACCTTTAACATAGAACGGTTGTTTATTTTTCTTTTAGTACTATAGTAGTTTGTTTGTGAGGAAACGAGAAATAACTGTTCAAAGGCTGACGGATTTTAAGACAAATTAATATTAATTCTTTATTAGCGGTTAATTAATTTTTCGAGTTTTCATCGAACAATTATTGGAAATAAAAGTTCAATAATAATTTTATTATAAGTCAGATGAACAAATTATTACACAAACACAAAAGAACAAACACACAGTATTCATAAATATCACGTTAGTTCCATAGGTCGCCACATACTTAGATATTTTCGGTCTGTGCATGGTAACTATTTTGACTGCAAAAATTGGAATGACAATGGGCCTTATAAGGCCCGTATTACGGAAGGAAACTCAAGCATTGATCTCTGTTTAAAACTAGTTTTAAGTCAAGTTTTAATTTTAGAACTTTCCTCAAGCTCATTGATCATAGTTCAGCTAAGTTTCGCTTTATTTTAGAACGTTACTCAGTTCGTAAAGCGAACCCAAGCAGTGATTTGATCTGTAATCGCTCAAGTGTGGTCGAGATCGCACTTGAGCATAGAATTGTCATGCCAATTTTTGTTTCAAAAGTTGTCGAGTTTTAATATCAAAATGGATTTATTTGACGAAGTAGATCATTACAATAATTTATTCAATGATGATGCAAATAGAAGGTTGAACTTTAGCGTTCCTCTTAGATATTTAAAAGATACACAGGACCCATACAATTGTGAAAACTTCAAAAAGAGGTAAGTACAGGTACAGGTACTATGCCTGTTACCTGGATCTGTCCAGGGCATTCGATTTAGTATCATATGATGTGCTGTGGCAAAAGATGAAAAATGAAACAAATATGCCACGTGATGTTGTTGCAATGTTGAGATATTGGTATTCGAGTCAAAGGAATGTTGTGCGGTGGGCAGGCTCGCACTCGGACGTGTATGGGTTGGAGTGCGGGGTAAGGCAGGGAGGGTTATGTTCTATAGAAGGACGGTGCGTCAATAGTATCAGCTACGCGGACGACATGGTGCTGCTGAGCCCATCGATCAGTGCCATGCGCAGACTGCTGCATATTTGTGAAGAGTATGCACGGA
This sequence comes from Atethmia centrago, assembly GCA_905333075.3. NCBI lineage: Eukaryota > Metazoa > Arthropoda > Insecta > Lepidoptera > Noctuidae > Atethmia > Atethmia centrago. The sequence goes on along the minus strand of HG995378.1, from coordinate 627,698 downwards.
CCCACGGACTCAGTTATAATGTGAGGAAGAGTGAAGTGATGGTGTTTAAAGCTGGTAATAAATCATTCGCTAATGTGCCTCACTTATATCTTTGTGGTGCCAGCTTAAACAGAGTGTCTAATTTTAAATATCTGGGTCACTGGGTCTCAGAGGATATGTGTGACAACATTGATTTAGAGAGGGAGCGCAGGGCGCTGTCTGTGCGCTGTAACATGCTGGCCCGCAGGTTTGCTCGATGTACCGAGCAAGTCAAAGTGATATTATTTAAGGCCTTCTGTCAACCTTTTTACACCTGCAGCCTGTGGACTAAGTACACACAGCGTACATACAGTGCTCTGCGCTTGCAATATAATAACGCGTTCAGGATGCTGTTCGGGCTGCCGCGTCACTGCAGCGCTTCAGCAATGTTTGCGGTGAAAAACGTGGATGGCTTTCATGCCATCATGCGGAAGCGCTGTGATGAAGCGCATGCGGGCCTGCTCGAGCTGCCTTCTGAGCGTGTTTGTGGGCCGATGGAACTCGCCGATGTGGCGGCACTGGATGCGACTACACACTGCGGGTGGTCGCGTCCAGGGCTTGGCATAGACTGGCATTTCTGTACGGTGCCATTTTTGTGATTTTTATTTCTTTTGATTTTTGTATGTACTAACAATAGCTTTATAAGATTTTTGTGTTACTAACAGTATATGGACTACGTCTGAAATAAATGTCTTATTATTATTATAATAGACCACGATTTAAGAAAACCACACAACCGTGGTCATCCCATAGTCCCAGAATTGCAAACTTTTGTGTGTTTACGTTTTTATGCGACGGCTTCATTTCAGGTGTTTTATTTTCACCCTCACTATAAAATGCTATTACTTGGATTCTTTATACAATATGAATCAATAATTTAATATTTTTTTACCTTTTGCAGATTGTATGTGGTGATCTCTTAAATGTTTCCCAACCAGCTGCTTCAAACATAGTTGCAACTATCTCTCGCCATATAGCTCTTCAACACAGACAATAAGTATCCGCAAGATATGGTCTCACAAAGAGCGCAGTTTCAGCAGCTGGGCCAGTTATAAGGATATCCTGACTTCAGATATGTAGATGGTGCCGTTGACTGCACACACATTAAAATAGTCAATACTCCAGGTGTGGAACCCCATGAAGCATTTAGAAACAGAAAATCTTATTTTTCTATGAATGTCCTGACAATGAAGGGACTGTTGATGGGTTTGCTTTTAGAAGTACCTTAATAAATAATTATGTTTAATCTACAGCAAGTTTATATACCTTTCTACAATATTTTTTTTATTTTATAAATAAAACAATGTCTAAAATAATCAACTTTTTTTATTAACAATAATCAGTCTTATTTGAGTAATAAATACGAAAATAGATAACAATTTAGCGAGCACTGGTTTTTTTCACACCATCACCAAGTACTTGTTGGCCGGCACCCCCTACCTCGAACTGTTACTGCGCTCTTTCATCGACCTCCAACGAAGAGGAAATGCCTGAAGATAAACCGTTCACTCCGTCAACCAATCCTGCACTGTGGGAAATAAATGAAGGGTTGCGGGATTTTATCGTTGAAAACGGTCTTAAACTAAATGATGAGGTAGAATTTTCTAAATCAGAAAGACATAAAAATCAGAGAAGATTTTTGACCAAAAGTATGTTCCAAAAAAACCTGCCAATGGCAAAATTGTTAAAAGGAACTGGTTAGTGTACTGCGTATCTACCGGCTATGTATTTTGTGGTCCCTGCAAATTATATGGAGGAACAACGGTGTTTGCTAAAATTGGATTTCATTATTGGAAAAATGGTAACGCTATATTTGATCATGACAATTCTCCCGAACAACGTAAATGTTTGGCACAATATGCAACTAGAGGAAAATTGTTAAGAAGATTGGATACACAAATAGGCAAACAATATAATGAAGAGGTATCTTACTGGCGAAACGTATTACTACGTGTAGTTGAAACAGTAGTTTTGTGTGCAGGGAAATTTCAATGATAAGTCTAATCGGTTGGTGAATGTGTGTCACATTAACGCTCAAAGTGTTCCAAGCCACTACAGCGAGCTGTATGACGCCTTTAATAAAAGCAGAACGTTGCTCTCCTGATCTCCGAAACATGGATCAAACCGCATCTCCTGTCCACCGCTTACCTCTTACTGGTTTCGTTCTTATACGGAATGATCGGATTGGTAAAGGAGGGGGTGGTGTGGCCATATACCTTCACTGAATTCGAATCAGTACTTGAATCTTTGGGTTTCAGTGTATGCACATCACATCATCATGGGTGATTTCAACACAAACCTCCTTGCCCACAACTCCCCTCGATCCCGTAAGCTCGTCCATCTTATCGAGTCAGCTAGTCTGCACGTGTTGCCGCTCCAGCCTACTCATCATAACACTGTCGGCGATGACACCTGGCTCGATCTGATCCTTACCTCGAATCCTTCCCTAGTTTTGTCCCATGGTCAACATGACGCTCCTGGCTTTTCTCATCACGACATGATTTTCCTTTCATATATCCTGAAACCTCCCAAACCTAAACCCAAGGTTCTGTACAGGCGTTGTTTTGCGCGGATGAATGTCGAAAAGCTCAAGGAGGATACATCTGTAGTCGATTCGGAGCCTATGATGGAAGCCGTTTCAGTTGATGAAAAAGTTGCCATCTTCAATGATGTTGTAGTAAAACTTTATAACATCCATGCTCCTGTTAAAAAAAGTAAAGTCAAAACGCCCACCTGCACCATGGATGACAAGGGGGATACAGATGGCAATGCGACGTAGGGACCGCGCGTTCCGTAAATTTAAAAGGGATCGTGCTGATGAGAACTGGACCTTATTCAAGGCTGCAAGGAATATATGCAATCAGATGATACGTATCAATTCTTCCTCTTCTGCCGATATTTGGAAATTTCTTGGAACTCTAGGAATCGGCAAACCGCGACACTTAGACCTTCCTAGTTCAATTGACTTAGACGATCTAAACCGTCATTTCTCCACTGTATCTGCTATGGATCGTCTAACCAAGCTACAAACGCTGTCTTTAATATCTGGTCTAACGCGTCCTCGTATTAATCCTTTCAGTTTCATTCCAGTTGAACCGGGAGAGATCAGAAAGATCATTCTCTCAATAAAATCGAAAGCGGTGGGATGTGACAATATTACCCGTGGTGTTTAATAAGTTGTTCCTAATCGTTAAATAATAATTCAGGTTCTTGATCTTGAGGAATTTTGGAGATTAAAAGAAACACACTCTTTGATCATTCGTCGAAGACATCTTCCTTTTTTATTGACCATAGTCTTTTTTTTTTGTCCATAGAACCACAGAGTAATTATTACAAAATGTCATAGATTAATCTATGACATTTTGTCAAACATCGATTTTAAGGATTTTCTACATCCTCCACACCCAGAAGAGATCAAGTTAAAAAACATGAACAATTTAGGAGAATGTGACATATTGTGTACTTGTGTGTGACATTTTTAATTTATAATCTATAGTCTCAAAAATTATAATCGTCTTTACCTATATTTTACCCTTTCATTATAACTCTTAGATGCATAACTATACATAACAAGAAGTTTACAACATTTTAATAGCATTATCAATCATACTCAGTTTCTAGCATCAATACAATATGAACTATGTACATACATACCCTATATTATTATTAATACTCAATATGCAGTTTAATATTTCTAATAAACAATATCAATATCTTAAGAAATTAAGATCAATGAATACTGCTAATCTTATTATAGTAAGCAATACAAAAGTGTTTGTTAATTCAATTACTCATAGGACAGATATGCAAGTCATAATAATCTATACACTAAATGTGTGGATATGTAGTGCTGAGTGTGTGTGATGTAATATATGCTTTAAGAATAAACCAAATCAAACAAGACATTAAACTTTTAGATCAAATATCTGCTGGGTAACCTAGCAACCCGGCCAGAACGAGTCGTCTGCTCTTTGACCTTAACTTGCTCTATGGGATTACTAGGACTAGGTGAGACAACTGGAACCAACAAAGAGTCCCCTCAGGATCTGCTTGCTGAACATAAGTGGTAGGTAAAGTCTTACCTGGAGCACTCTCCTTACGGTTTGGGAACTCTAGTTCAGGATCTGTAATCTCAAGAGGAAATAAATGCTGAAATAGACGTATCTTGCTGCCAGACGATATTGTCACCTTTGCTGTTCTGTTGATATTATCACGACCTGTAAAAATCTCTTCTATTATTCCTAGAGGCCATTTTACTCTTTTATCTTTCTATCTCTGTTTCTATCAAAACAATATCTCCAACATTTAGTTTAGTTTGTTTTTCCTTTCCTCTTTGTACTAAAGCTGTCAAATATTCTGTTTTGAATCTTTGTTTAAAGTCTTCTCTTAGTTTTAACAAATACTTGAGTCTGTAATTTAAAGTTTTAGCATCTGCCGCATCCAGATCTGTTACATCATTGTGAGGAATACTTTGTATGAAACATAATGGGGTCAATGGTTCTAGATATGTGTTCATATCATCTTGCACATATGTCAGAGGACGTTGATTCATTATTGCCTCACATTCATACAAGGTTGTTACCAATTCCTCATAATCTACACGTGATTGTCCAAGGATCCTTCTCAACAGTTCCTTCATTATACGTATAAGTCGTTCAAAAAATCCACCCCACCAAGCTGCTGTTGGAGCGTTCATTTTCCACTTAATACGTTCAATAGTTAAGCATTTCTGGACTTCTTCCCAATTTATTACAGTAAGCCTGTTCTTCGTGCCAACCAGATTAGTGCAATTATCGCTAATTAACTATTTAATCCTACCTCTTCTAGCTATGAACCTTCTTAGGGTAAGCATAAAAGCTTCTGTTGACAGCGATTTTGTTAACTCCAAGTGGACACAGCGATATACTGCACATGTGTATAGTACCACCCAACATTTTCCTCCGTTGCGTAGAAACAGGGGGCCAGCCAGGTCGTCGCCACTTACTTGGAATGGGGCAGTGCACTGAATTCTCTCACTTGGCAGCGGAGCAGTAGGTGCTTGTACTGGTTTAGACCTGAATCTGGTACATACTACACATGATGCTATAATCGATTTTGCAAGCCGTCTTATCCCAATAATCCAAAATCTGGTTCTTATGTCTGCTTTTAATTGGTTAGCACCTGCATGCTTGAGCTCTCGGTGTCTTTGCTCCACCAATCTTCTAACAATGATGTTGTTGCTTGGAAGCAGGACTGGAAACTTGATTGTCTCTGGAAAGTCCGAGAGTAAAAGTTTTGTTTTGATTTTTAACAGGCCATCATTGTCATAAAAATGTGTGAGTCCTCCAATTTTCTTCTCTATGTAATATGTATTTTCTGCCTGTATAATTCTCATTACTCTATTTTCACTCTCTTCATATTCTTCACAGCTTATTTCGCCTCTTACCTTAATTTTATGACATGTATTGTGGGTAAATCTGAGCATCCAAGTAACCATTCGAATAATTTTGTTATATTTAGAAAAATGGGAGAGCTGACTTGTCATATTTTCATTTGAGACTGTGTTTACATTACAAACTGCAGTCTTCTTAAGCTCGCGACTGGCCTCTAACTCATTTGAAGCAAGGGGTGATTTCGGCCACTCACTAGGTGCGGAGTACAGCCATGACGGTCCCTCTAACCAACGAGAAGACAGTAGTTGGGCCACGTCGCAGCCTCGGGACGGTAAATCAGCCCAATTCGATGCTCCTGGAATATGACACCAGTTATCAATGTTAGTATTTTGTCTAATTTCCTTGACGCGGTTTCCCACGTAAGTATTCCATGGTAGCTCCTTTTTGATCCAGCACAAAGCGACACCTGAATCAGTCCAGCATCGTTCTTCACATTTCAACTTAAGGTCTTTTCGTGCTTCTGCCAATAATATAGATCATTAGAGCTGCTAGTAATTCTATACGAGGGATGGTTAGTTTTTCAGGGGGTGCCACTCGTGATTTTGCTGATATTATTCGTACTGAAACAATACCTTTATTTTCAGATCGTAAACATTAACATGCTGCAAATCCATCCTGACTAGCATCAGAGAATAGATGAAGTTGTAATGTACTTCCATCAAATGGAGTTGCTGTAAATCGTCTGGGTATCCTACAATGCTTTAAATAATGTAAGGATTCATACCAATGTATAAATTTATTTTTCAGGTCCATTGGTATTACTACATCCCAGCTTAATTTGCGGCGCCATGTTCCTTGCAGGATTAATCGGGGTACTAAAGTCACTCCTGATGTAAAGCCGATAGGATCATAAATCCTTTGAGTTAATGATAAGAGATTTCTTTTTGTAATCTTACCCAGTTTAAGTGTTGTTGGGAAATCTTGTATGTTGCAACTGAGTTGATCATCTTTAGTATGCCATTCAAGACCCAGTCTGGATATCAAATCATCATCTTTCTGATCTGGTAGGAGCCCCCCTACCAGATCAGAAAGATGATGATTTGATTGTCCATTGTGTGAGGTCAAACTTGGTTCATTATTTCTTTAGCTTCTGTCTCGAACTTACGACTGCTTCTTTAGTGTCCAAACTAGTTTGACAGTATTATCAACATAAAATGAGTCAGCTAAAATCTCTGCTGTATCTCTCAATTCTCCACTTACCTGATGTAAATGATGCTGAATGGAAGCAGAAAGCAAAAATGGGCTGCAGGTCAACCCAAAAACCACTCGGCTGTGCTGGTAAGTTATCTTGTTACCTTTATCATCCCACCAAAGGAATCTCAGCATATCTCTGTCTCTTGGTGACACTGATATTTGTAAAATGCTTTGGATATATCAGCAGTGGCGCCTATCGCCCTCTTTCGAAATCCGGTCAATAATTTTGGAATTTCGTCTAACATGTTGATTCTTTTGTCCAGGCATAAATTCGAAGACTTACCTTGTCCACCGATGCATCGAACACGGGTCGAATCCTTGTAGTTAGACTTTTCTCCTTCACAACAGGTCGGTGTGGTAAGTAGTGAGAAGATTCAATGTCTTTCTCTGGGTCCGGTACAATCTTGATAATCCCTTTGTCACACCATTCTTTGAAAACTTGGTTATAGTCTTCATACATAATATTATTAGCCATCAATCTCTTTGTTACAGACTGCAATCGCCGTAAAGCAATATCATGGTTATTTAATAATTCATCATGACCTACTTTCGAGGGGAGGAGAACTTCATACCGGCCCTCATTGTTGACTGTCACATTCTCTTCAAACCTCGCCAACACCTCCTCTTCATGCTGGTGTTTTGTCTTGGTCTCAATCGGGTCACAAATACCTAAAGTTTCATGAGACCAAAAATTAGACACATCAGCAGAACAAAACATTGCAACATGACCTGCTTGCATGGTTGCGCTTGGGGAGCCTGTAATTTTTCCTTGAAGAGTCCATCCAAGCTTAGTTTTTATTGCAACCAGTGAATCATGCAGTTTCACCATATCACCTGTAAGTACCAAACCAGAAAAGTCAGCACCTATAAGTAAGCCAATGTCATCTGAGTGAGTGCTTTTGTCTGAAAGGGTGATGTTGTGTTTGGTAAGTAGTTGTGATATGTCATTGTTGGTGTATTTTGAAATATTAAGACGCTGACAACACCTAAAACCGCGGTCACTGTCAAAATCTATAGAAAAGAAAGAGAAGCGCGATGACACAACGCTTGTAATTTATTGCAAACTATGAAGTAATTATCTATTTACTCAAAATTGAGTAAAGTAATCGAAAATAAAAAACAACCAAGTTCTGCATTCAAATAAGACGCTCTAGTTATTAATTTAATACGTAATTTATGTTGATATTTGATACAGATATTTTGGATTAGAACTCAAAGTAAGCGGTTAGTTTGTATCGAGATTTTGTTTTCAAAACGTGTTTTGGTAACAACCAGGTTCTGGGAAATATGTTCAAAATTAACATATGACGGCGTAAGCAATGGCTGAGCAATATCGCTGTTGTTATTAGGGTTCGGTGGTACTGGGTTCATGGTAAAATAATAGTTTCGGTTTCGGTACACAAAAATCACAGTTTATTTCTAATACAAATTCACATTAAATTATCACTAACAAATAATTACTCAAAACAAAATGGGCAAACCGACAGTTTCGTTCTGAAGGAGTGACCGGGTTGGAGTTTAGAGCCAAAGTGATCTCCGCACAATCCCCACTCTACAAAACGACTCTGTCCACGTGCCGCCATTAAAACAACATCTGACGTCACGGCGTTTACCCCTACTACAATAGTCAAATCAGCAACTTGATGTTTAAAAGTTATCGCTTTCTCCGACACATATATTTTTTCCGCTACCACAAACTATACAGATTTGGCAATTTTTTTTCTTAAGCGAAGCCTCTTTTGGTCAATTGGGTCTTGTCAGCGCCTTAAGACAAATGCATGTTTGTCCTAGAGCAGTCAGTTGAAATGAAAACTTTTTATCTAAGCTTGTTATAGTCAAATCATAAACTTTGTACTGTTTAGAAGTTATTTCTACACCACCAAATAGAGTATGAGATAAAGTTTCATTACCCACAGTCGGAATGTTGAGTTTTTGTGCAACATCCTCTCGGATGTATGACCGTTGTGCACCATTGTCGAACATAGCACGAACCATCACCTGCTTCTCACCATTGCTGAGGAGAACGGATATTGCTTGTAATAAGGTTGTTTCTGCACTCTTCTTAGTACCAGCAGACATGGTGGTGCTAGAAGATTCATCGCTTGCTGTTGGTGATGTGGGGCTGCCGAACTTGCTGGTAGCTTTAGTGTGGCCAGCAATATCACTAACCCTTTGTCTCTGACCTGTGCAGAGCACTACAGAATGACGCTGCCCACATAACAAGCATTTAACAGGAGCTTTGCAAGTTTTTGGGTGATGTCCTTTCTTCAAACAAACAGCACAGGCTTTCTTTTGTTTCAGATGGGTTCTTCGGTCTTCTATGGTCATTTTTTGCATCTTATAACACTCCAGCTTGTTGAATCCTTTTCACACCACACACATATTATGTTTTTCTTGGTGTTGGTTCTACCTGTTTGTGAATAAACAACTAGCTGTTGGTTCTGGCGTAGTGTCTAATTTTGTACTATTTTCAAGGGTTTTCTTGGCTAGTAAAATCCTCTGTTCGCTTTCAACTTCTTTTCTCATAAAATTTATATGTTAACAAGCTGTTTAGTTCTGTACTGATATCTTCGTTTTCTTTCTTGTTTCTTTCCCACACTTTTAACAATTCCTGGGGTAGTGCCGACTCGACCATGGGGAGTAAGAATGCCGCGAATTTGTCTTTTGTGACTCCCAGAGTTTCCAGAGCTCGCAGCATGGCACTTATCTTATCGAACAATGTAGTTAAGTTGTAACTCTCAACCTTGTTGATGAGTCCCAATAGTTCTCGAACATACACTTGTATCAGAAGCTCTTCTCGGGCATATCTGGACTTTAATTGGCTTAAGCACTCATGGTACGATGTTGGTGTGAAGCTTTTCACTAGGGCCTTAGGTTCAGAACCATCCGCCATCGCTTGTCGGTGACCTTGGTTCGCCTACGGATCTCTTCATTTCTGATTCGATCACGTAGGGAACCTCCAAGCATAGCCTTCTCCATTGCCCTTTGAGTGACTTTTAGCTTTTTTATAAGGCCCATTGTAAGCGACCACGTTTCAGTGCCATAGGTCATCACTGGCAACACGCACTGGTCAAAGACTTTCGTCTTGAGACACTGTGGTATGTGGGACGAGAAGATATTGCGTAGCTTCCCGAACGCTGCCCAGCCGAGTCGGATTCGACGATGGACCTCTTTCTCGAAGTTGGACCTACCTAACTGGACAGTTTGTCCTAGATAAACATACTCGTCCACAACTTCGAGCGTAGCGTTTCCGATTTTCATGAGAGTGGGTGTAACATGGGCATTTGACATGATCTTTGTCTTGTCCATGTTCATTTTAAGACCCACTCTTTCGGAAGCTCTACTGAGGTCCTACATAGTCTCAGCCATAACTACTATATCGTCGGCAAACCGAAGGTGATTGATGTACTCGCCATTGATGTTGATGCCTGGCCCTTTCCAGTCCAGAACCTTGAAGACATCTTCCAGTGCAGCGGTGAACAGTTTCGGAGAGATAACGTCTCCCACCTCTCACACCTCGCTGCAGAAGGATAGGTTTCGAGGTCTGGTCCTGGAGTCGGACTGACATACTGGCGTTTTCGTACAGACACTTAAGCACCTCGATGTACCGATAGTCGATCTGGCACCGTTGAAGAGACTGCAGTACAGCGCATGTCACGATCGAATCGAAGGCTTTTTCGTAGTCCACAAACGCTAAGCAGAGAGGCAGGTTATACTCCTCGGTCTTCTGTATAACCTGCCGCAGCGTATGTATGTGGTCTACAGTGCTAAAGCCTTTACGGAATCCGGCTTGTTCGGGAGGCTGGAAGTCGTCAAACCTGCGCGCGAGACGGTTCGTGATGACTCTTGTAAACAGCTTGTAGACATGGCTCAGAATTGAGATGGGCCTATAAATCTTAAGGAGGGTATTGTCGCCCTTCTTAAAGAACAGTATCACCACACCTCTGTTCAATGCCTGTGGCGTTTTGCCCTCGAGTATGACGGAACCAAACAGCTTCTGGAGGGCCTTGAGAACGGGTTTTCCACCGGCCCTCAGAAGTTCAGCCGTAATTCCGTCATCACCCGGCACCTTGTTGTTTTTGAGCTGCTTCAGAGCCATCCTAATCTCGTACAAGCTGATGTCTGGGATATCTTCGGTGTAGTGTCGGGTCAATCTAGCTCTTGAGTCGTTTACCAGATTCATACCAGGGTTGCCTGTTGATGTGTATAACTGTCCATAGAAACTCTCGATCTCTCTCAACAGCTCATGTTTGGCGGATACGATCCTGCCATCATCGGTCTTCAGTTTCACAAGCTGGCTCTGCCCAATAGACAGATCTCTTGTAAAGACCTTGGAGCCTTTATTCCGCTCTATCGCGTCCTTAATGCGCTCTGTATTAAAGCGGCGAAGGTCGCTTTTAAGGACTTAGAGATCCGTCTATTGAGCTGGCGGCACTTGAGCGCATCAACTGAAGACTGCAGGATCATCTCGCGCCTTTCCTCCATGAGCCGTATAGTAGGATCAGAGAGCTTCTTGTTTCTATTTGTACGACGGGTCTTGAAGATCTTAGACCCGACCGTATCGACAGTTTCCACGAACCCATCGTTATAATCGTCCACGGAGCTCCCTAGGCACTCGAAACGATTCTGAAGTTCGAGCTGAAAGCTCTCGGGGTTTTGGACTTGGATCGGTGCTGGGCGGAGCGTAGACTTCATCAGTCGAGATCTTTCCAGCTTGATATTTAAATTCTATGTGCCTCTTACCATTCGGTGACCACTTCCGGTTTTCACCGCGTTGATCACAGAGACATCATTGAATACTTGCTTCTTCGTCGACATAATGAAGTCAATCTCATTTTTTGTTGCACCATCCGGGCTCTGCCAGGTCCACTTTCTGTGCTCACGTTTTCTGAAGAAGGAGTTCATCATAAAGAGGCCTTCCTTCTCCATAAATCTGGCTAGTAGGTGGCCTCGGTGGTTACGACGTCCAACTCCAAATTGCCCCACTCGCAGCTCATCACCGTTTCGTTTGCCCAGTTTCGCGTTGAAGTCCCCCTTGACATCGGTGAAGTGAGTTTTAGAGCCATGCATGGCTCTGGAAATATCCTCATACATGGTCTCCACTTCATAGTCGGGGTGTGACGAGGTCGGGGCGTAAACCTGCACGACCTTCAGCGAATATCTTTTGGATATTCTGAGTATAAGGTACGCCACCCTTGTCGACACACTCTCGATCTTCACCACGTTGCTCACAAGGGACTTGTGGACGATAAACCCGACACCACCTCGGGACTGTTGGTCGCCCTCCCAGAAATAGAGCAAATTCCCGGATTTGAGGATTATCGAGTCCTCCCCCTCTCTTCGGACTTCAGATAACCCTACTATACCCCATCGTAACCTGCTCAATTCTTCCTCGAGTTCGATGATCTTCTCGTCGGTCCGGAGTGTACGCGTGTTATATGTTGCCAGGTCTAGTTTTCGGTGGTTTTGGTAGCCGGATCTCTTCCGGGGATTCTTAGCACCCCTTGCCGCACCGTAGCCTTGGCCGCTACCGTAGCCAAGGTTAGGCGGGCCGCCGGGTACTAGGGGCCGTATTTTGTAGTGCTTGTCATTGGGGGGGGGGGGGGGTTGCCATAATTGCTACGCTTGGCAGGCGGGTTGGCGATCGCAGTATGGTATTAATATGCATAGAGAACGCTGCTGCCCATTCTCTAGTAATGAAATGAAATGAAATGATGATGAAATGATTTAATTTTCTGTAAGTAGGTTTATACAAACACTTTTACACGTCAATCATATTTAGAAAAAAAAACTAGATGAGCTCGGCGTTTCCTATCTGACTACCCTGAGAAGAAAGGCCGAAACAAACTCAGAGGTCACAGTCTCTTTTAAAGTCCAGACATAATCTTGGTCAGACCATGTGAAGACCATGTAGATTGGTGTCTGAAATGGTCTTTTGAGGAAAAAAACCACACAGATTGAGTGGACCTATCCAGTCAGTGCACGCATTTGTCAGTAATCGTGCAGCTCAACTCAGAACTTAAGGAGCTCAACGATTCGACGAACAATACCAAAGAAAGGACATTTGAGTAGGCTGCATAAATGACTCAAACTGCCAGACTAAGATGAAAACTAACTGAGATAAATAATAAAAACAATAATCCACATAGTCTTCACATTCACAATAATTTAAAAAATAATATAATACTTCAAAAAGTAAATATTAATGTCATAGTATACACTATTACATTAACAAAATCATCAATGTCACGCTTAGTATAAAAATAGATTTAGTATAAAATTAGTTTGTTGCCTGGGGGTACATTGGAGTAGCTTAATTAATCCCAAGCCTTTTTGTCGTCCAAGTAATCTTTAACTTTATAGAAACTTTTTTGACAGAGTTTCTGTTTAATAAATGATTTAAATTTATTGAGGCTCAGTTCTTTGACATGGCTTGGGAGTTTGTTGTAAAAACGTATACTTTGGCACTTAACCGATAAAGCCCCAATGGCTCCGAATAGGAGCCCTCGCGGCGCGCGATTTGAAAGTAGTTATCGAATAAAAATGTTTTTTTTGAGATTGAGAGATGACGTTATTGAGCCACGGGCCTGAGCGGTTAAATGAATAACTAATTTTTTGGAGCCTAGTCTTGGGCACAATAAGTAAGTCTTTGTTTCTAGTATTTATGCTATGAATGTCGCTGTGTCTAGAATATAGGTTAATATTTTTTTTGACATAAATCAGGTTCTCATATACATATTGAGATGCGACTGTCATTATGTTTATATCCTTAAATGTATCCCTCAGTGAATGCCTACAACTTAGGTTATAAGTTGCTCGAATGGCTCGTTTCTGCAGCACAAATATAGCCTGAATGTCGGTTGCATTTCCCCACAGCAAAATGCCGTACGACATTACACTATGGAAATAACTAAAATATACTAATCGAGCTGTTTCTACATCAGTCAAATGGCGGATTTTATACACCGCGTAGGCCGCAGAGCTTAGCCCTTAGTCGCCTTTTACGACACCCACGGGAAGAAATGGGATGGTACTATTCTTTACGTCCGGCACCACACGGACCGCTTGCAGTAAGTATTGATATTTATCATTGGTGTCAATCAGTGGGTCATTATCTATTTTCTGGAATTGACCCCAGAACGGTAGCCAGCCTTTTAAATCGCCTCCAAAAGTTGTGAATTGTAAGGTTGGACGTTTGAAGTTGCGTTTTTCTCTTTTCACGTCGATGGGATTACTGCTATTTATGTGTTGGCATCTACTTTTGTATTTGACGTCTAACATGATCCATCTTGATTTGTACTCCATAGCACATTCCATCTCGTTTTCTAATAAATCTTCGTCATCGACGCAACTCATCAATTTTCTGACTTGTTTGTCTAACTCCATGAGTTGGTTTTGTAGTTCCGATACTTTTAGGTACTGACCTGTAATCGTCATTGTATGTGCTTCATCTCCTGAATGGATTTCGAGAAGTTTGTCGAGCACGTTGGGGTTCTTCGTGAACAAAGTTCTGGTGACTTTTCTCTCCTTTCGGATCGCCTCAATATCATTATCTCCGTCGGTCGCCATGTTTAATAAGTTGTTCCTAATCGTTAAATAATAATTCAGGTTCTTGATCTTGAGGAATTTTGGAGATTAAAAGAAACACACTCTTTGATCATACGTCGAAGACATCTTCCTTTTTTATTGACCAGTCTTTTTTTTTTGTTCATAGAACCACAGAGTAATTATTACAAAATGTCATAGATTAAAAACATCGATTTTAAGGATTTTCTACACGTGGTATGATCATAACTGTTCTGGATCATCTCTTACCCGCGATTACCCACATTGTAAATTTTTCCCTGTACACTGGAGTATTCCCTTCCCTGTGGGGCAATGCCTATATTCGTCCACTACCTAAGGTATCTAATCCCTCTCTTCCTACTGACTTCCGTCCAATTTCTATACTTCCCTATCCAAAGTGCTCGAGGCCTGTGTCCACAAACAATTCTCCAATTTTGTCCATCGTAATTCACTGATTATTCCTCTTCAATCTGGGCTCAGGCCTAGGCATAGCACTGTTTCCGCCCTCCTTAAAGTGACTGGCGATATAACGTGTACAATTCATAGTTTTCCCATCCTCTATATATATCAATTTGCCCTCCCCTGGTTCATCGGCTGGCGACGCCCTTGGAGTGCCCGAGCAGATGCCAGAAAAGCTTTATACAATTCTTACATTATTACTCTATAAGAGTCATTATATTCACATCTTGAAATAGTTACAAGACGAAAATGAGTTTTGAAACTTGCGGAATCACTGAATACAAGATTTAAGAAGAAAAAAGAAACCAAAATTCCATTTTGACGAAGTAAAAGCTCCCACACCGAATTTGAAGGAAAACGATCTTTCACCGTAGAAAAATATTACGCTGCCATTGATTGTCTCAAAGTTCAGTTGAGAAACCGACCAATTATCTATACTAAAGTAAATTCAAAAATTGGTTTCTTATGGAAATTACCTGAAATAAACGACAATAGCATTATAAGGATCAAGACGAAAGAGTTTAACAACTATATGATTTGGATATAGAAGTTTCCTGATGAGTGTGTCCATTTGGCACAGTTATTAAAAAATAAAGATTTCGTTGATCCACTAAAATTAATCCCAAAGAGTGTGCTACGAGGGCTGCACTAAAAGTATCGGGAATGGAATATTTCCACTGTTCCTGTCATATTAAATTTTTTTTAATTGAAAACTCCTTGGTTTTAAAAATCGAATACCATTTATTTATTTAAAAAAAGATTCTCGGTCTTGTTACAAGGTTTTGTCAAACTTGTTTAGTCGTTGAGAAAATGGAATTGATTCGAGAAAATTCAAGAGCGATGATTTATTATGACTTTCGAAGTGGTTTAACACAAAAACAGTGTGTTGACCGGATGATTTCTGCATTTGGTGATGAAGCCCCATCCAAAACCACAATTTGTCGCTGGTTTGCTGAATTTCAACGTGGACGTGTCAAGCTCAATGATGATCCCCGTCAAGGTCGTCCAAAAACTGCAGTCACCCAAGAAAACGTTGATGCTGTGCGTAAGCTGATTGAGGAAGATCGACATGTGACATACCGCGAAATTCAGGCAACTTTAGACATTGGCATGAGTCAAATACAAATAATCTTGCATGAACAATTAGGTGTAAAAAAGTTGTTTTCGCGATGGATACCTACCGCATTCGCTCTGTGAAGAGCAAAAAGCGGCTCGCGTTACTTGGTGCGTCAGAACTCTCGATAGATTCCACGCAGGATGCTCAAATGCTGTATACAACATCGTATCAGGTGACGAATCCTGGATATGCGCGTACGAACCCGAAACAAAAAACCAGTCACGAGTTTGTGTGTTCGAAAATGTGTTAAAGCCAACAAAAATTGTTCGTTCACGGTGTTGCAAAAAAAATGGTGGCCACGTTTGTCTCCAAAACCGGCCATGTTACGACTATTCCTCTTGAGGGACAAAGAACGGTTAATGCAGAATTGTATGCTAGCATTTGGTTGCCACAGGTCGTTTCTAAACTCCGTAAAGAGAACTGCAACCGCCGCATCATCCTCCATCACGACCATGCGAGTTCTCACACCGCGCACAGAACAAAAGAGTTTTTAGAGCAAGAAAACAGAATTATTAGACCATTCGCCGTACAGCCCCGACCTAAGCCCTAATGATTTCTATACTTTCCCTAAAATAAAGAATAAATTGCGTGGACAGAGATTTTCATCACCTGAAGAAGCTGTGGACGCCTACAAAACGGCCATTTTGGAGACCCCAACTTCCGAATGGAATGGTTGCTTCAATGATTGGTTCCATCGTATGGAAAAATGTGTCAAATTTCGCCGTCCTCGTACAATTATTAAAAAGCCTAACATTGGCTCTATTTTTCCGAATGTAGAAATAATATTTAGAGTTTTTTTAACAATGAGCGTCACAAATTGCAGCGGTGAAAGATCTTTCTCTGCATTAAAAAGAGTAAAAATTACTTACGCTCAACTCTTCGCCAGCAGAAACTTGACGCACTTGCTCTATTATTTATTGAGAATGATTTTAACAAAATGTTAATTTAGACAATATCGTAGCAAGATTCGCCAGCGAGGAAGCAAGGAAGAGGAGTTTTATATAATATTCTCAATTCTCAAAGTAATAGAGCAATTTATTGTCGCAATGATTTAACATCTTTTTTTAAATTTCTTCTTGTATATTTTTAGGACAAAATAACACAGGACTTATAGCTCCATCTCTTTCTCACGCTGAAGTAATATTGAAATAATACTGCTATGTGAGGTGATGGTTGCCCCCCAGTCCTAACTTTTCATTCATTTACAGGTGCAACTAATTAAATTACAAGTACGTAACCTAACATCTTTGAACCAAACTGTCAGTAAGTAGGTAAACAGAAGACGAAAGGACCCAAATAATTCCAACACTTATTTTTACAATCTATGTAAAAAAAAAAGACGAGGATATAACAAAGGCCATTAATATAGGGACAAAAAGACAACAATACACGCATTTATACAAAAACTAGAGGTTTCCGAACCACACTGTTGCCGTAGTCAATCTTCTATCCGCAAATATTTGCCCAGCGAACTCAACATACGAAAATTATACCAACTATATAAGTCTTCATGCCCAGACCCAGCAAAAGAGTCTTAATTTAGACACATTTTCAACACGGAGTACAATATAGGTTTTAGCAGTCCTCAAACAGACATGTGTTCCACGTGCTTACAGCTTCTAGAAAAAATAAAAACAGAAAAAGACAAAAGGAAGAAAGACCAGTACAGGGTAAAAAAAAGAGAACATAGCTTAAGGGCAAAAGCTTTTTTTTCGCTTTTGAAGACAGAGAAGGTGTTAAAATAATTTAATATGACTGTCAAAAGAACTTCTGTCTAAAGTTCCAGATCAATCATGTTACTACAGCAGACAGCTTTACCTTTACAATTTTACGATCGTAGAAGGAACTTCCAAAGCACCGCCTAATAAAAACAACGTATTCGCTAATGTTTGGACAGAAAACACCTACGCAA